>MQRK01241301.1:27107-37975 GCA_001938485.1 Girardia tigrina | reverse complement strand
AAAAAAATATTTAAAATCAAAAGTTTTAAACAGTTATTAGTAAAAAAATATCTTAATTAATTTTAAAAAGTTAATTTCATAAATAATTGAATTTTAATTGTTTTGCATTTATTTTAAGAATTATTCGGAAGAATTTTTTGTTGAAATTTTTGTTGTCAGAGATGTAATAAAAGAAAAGGTAATTTAAAGTTAAAAGGCAGTTGTAAATTCTGCACATTAAAATTCGATAAATAATAGATAAAATATAGATATATATATATATTAAAAATTTTATAATTAATGAATCTCTATTAAATAATAATAAATTTAAATATTGCTAAATATTTTTGTATTTTAAATTCGTAAATTATTTTTGCAATTTTTATTAAAAACAAATAATTTATAATCGAATGATTTAAAATCAAAGAAAGATATTTAGGGCTTGAATTTTTAAAATATTTTTATAGATCTAAATTTATGCAAAATTGAATAAAATAACATTTATATATTTATCGATATTATTATTTATATTTAGAATTTTGAGATCTGGA
The DNA here is from genome assembly GCA_001938485.1 of Girardia tigrina. Taxonomy (NCBI): domain Eukaryota; kingdom Metazoa; phylum Platyhelminthes; order Tricladida; family Dugesiidae; genus Girardia; species Girardia tigrina. The sequence continues at coordinate 37,445 of MQRK01241301.1, read as the reverse complement.
TTATGTAATTGGAATATTGTTCCTCATAAATTTGTTTCAATAATGAAAATTGTAGTAGAAATAAAGTTTACAAAATTATGACTTCTAATTTTAATCACGAACCTAATAGCTGTAATGTGGGTGAAGGTAATATTGGAGAACACAGAAAAGTTTGCCATTCGAACCAGAATATCTACATAAATAATTTTAAAATTCTGTGATCTCAGTTTAATAATTATTGGGAAAGAGTTGCCTGTGAAGCACTTTATATCAGATCTTTAGACCATAATATTAATCCGCCATGGGGTCTCTCGACAACCTTATTGACTGTGTTTAGATTACACAATTGTTCATTGAATACATAATCACTGCTTTCCTATGTAAGCAGATTAAAAATTCATAATTTCTTTATCACTTGACGATGATGGTTATATTGTCGAAATTAATTGTCCATAAAATAAAAATTATTACTATTATAAATTGTAATTATCTTCGAAAATTGATTTTAATATTATCAAATAATCAATAGAGACTATTTGGAGTTGATTTTAAAATACTTTTTACACTCTTAGTTTACCGCCGGTACTTTCCAGTACCACATTATCAATCATACATTAAATAATGAAGTAAAACTTCTCGCTTGTGCTCTCTTTGTTAGCTTTTCCAAGAGATAGAAATAATTATAAGATCACTTAACCAATAAACAAATATTAATTGTAAAAGCTCTCACCCACAGACGTTTCAAATACACGTTTTCCAATATCTGCATTTCATCATTTGTACTACTTATTACAAATGTTAAAAAAGGAATTGTGTGATGTTTAAAAACCCAATATTCGATATCAAAACAATATTGTAAAAATAATTTTATGATCTATTTTCCAATAAAAAATTTTTGATCTAATTTATTTTTACATTATAACTTCATCTGTGTGTGAGAAATGTTTTGAATTGTGTTGATATTGTGCATGTTGTATGTTGATTCGGATTGTGTCTCTCCTACGAGGATGGTTGATTGGTATTTTCTTTGACTCCTAATTACAAATAATTTAATTTAATTTTAAAGTAAAAAGATTTCAAATAATTTTTGGATGTATAACTTAATTTTTAATGTAATTTAATATTTTAATATATTAATTTAATATATACTTTTTAAAAATGTTTAGATTTAATTTTAACCAATTAGAATCTTTATAAATAATAATTTTTAATACCCTGTTTTATTGTTATATGGTGGCACCTTAGTAGATTTTAAAAGACAAAATTTTACCTCGAAAGCACCTTAGTAAACAGTGGAACCTTAGTTAAAAGTGGCACCTTAGTAAAACGAAACAAAAATTAAAAAAATTCCATCTTCAATTATATTTTTTAATCATCATAATCTTCATCTTCACTACCAAAATTATTTTCATCCGACAAAATATCAATGAGCTGCTCACGAATACATTGATCTTTATCTACCTCATCTTTAGATTCTTCAGATTCTTCATCGCTTTCCCCATTAAAAACATTTTAAATAAATATTTTTAAAAAAAGCATAAAAAACATTATTAAAAAAATTTTTTTAAAAAATTTAAAAAAGTATGAAAACATATAATAAGATGGCACCTAAGAAGAAAAAAACATAAAATTTCAGGGTCCAAAAAAATTTAATAATGTGGCACCTAAGTAAGCAGTGGTACCTTATAACCATTAAACAGGGTAAACGTTTTTCATTTATTGAAAAAAATAGTATGAATTCAGAAATATATTGATCAAGAAAAATGTCAATTAGTGAATGCGCTTGTGATATTAATAAATGTTTTAAAACTCATATTGATGTTGTTAATACCGTGTACAGGAAAGATGATCGCTCTCTCTAACATATACTGCATTTCATCCATCACATTTAAATTTATAAACCATATTTAAATATAGACTGTATAATTTTAAAATTCAAAAATTGTTCATCGATGTTATTTAAAATGAATTAATTTAATTTTTCAAACTCTATAGAATTGTAAATTGAAAACAGTTTTATGCTATGTATTATTACTAAGATCTAATGATCCGAAAATTTATGTCAAAGCATCGCTTTCCGTCAATTTATTGAAAGTTTTTAAATTGCACGGTGATTACCTTATGAGGCCGGGTAAAGTTTCAAGCAATATTTATACATATACTAAAATTTTAATGTTATTAATATATTTTTTAATCCAGAACGCCATTAAACTCAAATTTTATTGTCGCAATATATTTCGGTGGATTTTCCACCATCTTCAGGCTGAATTAACAACAATTTGGCTAATATATTTATGTCCAAGCATCATCAATAGATGGATTAAGTGATTTAATCAATAATGCTTCACAAGTAACTCTTTCCCAATAATTTTTAAAATTACTGCACAATATCTTAAAATTAGTTGTTTTCACCTCGGATTTACAACCCATCATATATGTCCAGCAATATTGCTCCCATTAGCCAATCGTCCATGCTCCTGAATCCGTTTACAAAGATGACGAGATGACGTCTCTCCAATGTATGTAGCGTTGCACCCATTACACGAAAATTGATAAACCAGATTGGAACATAAACTAAAAGGAGTATGAGATTTATTGCTGAACACACTTTGAATTTTATAAGATTTAGAAATAATTTTTAAATTCAAATTTTTACTATCGATTGATTTTAAAATAGACGATTTAAATTTTTTGTAATCTTCTGAATAAGGAACGATTAGCGTATATTCAATATTAGAATTTTCATTAGATAATTTATCGGGTTTTAATTCGCCTTTACCCTCATGTTCTTTATTCATTAATTTATCTATCGTTTCATTAGTTAGTTTCTCTAAAAATGATTTCGAATATCCATTTTTCTGCAATAGTTCTGTTAATTTATCTATGCTTGCATCTGCCTTTTCGTATGTTGATGATAGAGACCAACACCTAAATAACAAACCTTTTATCCTACTTCTATTATACTTAGGTTCACAGAAGCTTTTAGTAGTAGTATATAACCCTGTATCTGTTTTCTTTCTATAAATCTCTATCTCGTAACGACTCCCTTTTCTCTCAATTAACAAATCTAAAAATGGTAAAACACCATTCTTCTCAAGCTCAACCGTGAAAACAATATTAGAATGAAGGGAATTCATATAAGATAAAAACGGCAACATATTTTCACGCTCTTTTAATATCATCAACATATCGTTTATAAGCTAAAGGTCTAACACCCGTGAACAAATGAATTTTATTTTCAATGTTAGATAGAAAAATGGATGCAAGTGTTGGTGTCAAAGGGGAAATTATTGGGAAAAAGTTACTTGTGAAGCATTATTGATTAAATCATTTAATCCGTCCATTAATGTCCAAACAAGTCTCTCTTCCAATTTGTTGAAAATATTTAATTAGTTATTACGCAAGATGTTTGCATAATCATCAATTTGCTATATATAAGACAGCGAAATTGTTGTTAATTCAGCCTGAAGATGGTGGAAAATCCACTGAAATATATTGCGACAATAAAATTTGAGTTTAATGGCGTTCTGGATTATAAAATTTTGCCATTATTTTTTAAATTTCTTATTAAGAATATATTTTTTGTTTTTAAATCATTATTCATCTTTTTATCTTAAAATTTATATCGATTGTGTTAATATAAATTGTCCAAAAAGAATAATTTCTTTTTTCTAATCAAATCAAAATCGTATCAAAATAGAATTGAGTGTATTTCTCAAACTGTGAAAGCTAAATTTATAAATTAAAAAATTATTTTATGCTTATTTTTTGTAAAAAGGAGAAATAATTTTTAATATTGAACATAGATGGATAGAAAAAATTTGAAATTGATTTCTTTTTCATTTTAAGAGTAAATTATGACAGAAGTCAAATGAAACTGTAAGTTTGTCGGAAAAATTTGTCAATAAAAAATAAATTATAAATCCGATTTTTGAATGAAAATGATTTCGAAACCGTTCTTATGCAGCTTATAAATACGAAAAACTGTTGCGATAATAATATTGAGCTTTATCCGATTCATTTGACCGTTTCTTATATAATTTTAACAATTTTTATTCCTAATTGAATTATTTTTTAATTGCATATTTTTATCGTTTAGTTTTATTTTTTTGATTTTTATAATTATGCGAAACTGTTTTATTTATGAAGTGGATATTCAGAATTAATGTTTTATTTTACGAATTTCAACATATTATTATAGCTTTTTTGTTATTTTTATTATTTATAACAAAGATCAATTAAGCAAATATAAAAAATCTGGAATTAGTAATCAATTGAACTTCATAAAGATAACAGAATAAACTTTTCAAATAACTGATCTTGTCTTTTATTTATTTAAATTATTCAATATTTAAATAATGCAAGAAGATTACAAGTACAGTAAAATGTTGAAAATAAGAACAAATAATAATAAATTAATTGTTCATATACAATAGGGAAATAAATGTTAATTATGAGAATTATTGTGCAACTCGTTGAAGTTAAAAAGTTATTTAGGTATAATAAATTTTATTTTTTGTCGTTTTCTGTTACAAAGAAACTTTTTACTTTTTCTATTACAGCAATATTTCAGTTTGTTAAAAGAAAATTAAATATATTTAATTTTAGAGACGTGTTGATTTTGAGATTTTACTGAATACTGTTTGTCAATAATTTTTCGAATAAATAAAAATTAAACTGATCAAAATGGTTCATGGACAGTCTCATGTTTTTCTTAAAGTACATTTAAATTCCTTTTATAGTTTAATTTATTAAAATAATTATTATTAATGATTTGAAATCCTTACCTTAAATTATATTTCAAGAATTATTTAGAAATTGCTATTAAAAGGTATTTAAATATACATAATATACACAATTAGAATTTTTCCAAATATATGGTTCCCCTTCGAGCATGGGTGCCGGCAGAGATTTTTGCAGGGGGCAAATATTATATTACATAAACATATATGTATATACACAAATAACAAAATTATAAAAAACACTTAAACTCGAATTTTATTTTATTTACATGAATCTTGCTTGAAAAAAATTGAATCCTTCTTTGGTCAGTAGTAAATTTGTTAATTAATTTTGTCTCTTTCTTAATTTTTCCCTGTTTAAACTTAGCATGCAAAGGCCAGATAGACGGTCATCAGACATAGTAGACCTCAGTCAAGTTATGACTCTTTGTAATGTACTAAAGGACCTCTCTACTGTACACGTGGTTGTAGGTAACATTAATAAAATAAAATTGCATGACGGTTTGCAGGAAACAAACTAGTTTTTGATAACAAATCCAGAAAGTTCAAATTAAATAATTCTAATTTTTCTGATGTAGAGCACATATCACACCACATCATTGCTTTATTTACGAAATTTTTGATGTTGTATGTATTATTTATAACATTCATTTTTTCAACATACTTTTGACGAATGAGGTTATTAGTTTGAATTGGATGTAGTGAGAAAAGATTGAACTGATCCGAATTACTTTCAGAAAAGCAGCATTTCAAAGAATTAATTATTGAATCTAAATATGGTATAAATATTGTTTGGCGAAAGTAATCTTCCAAATTGGATGATCCAGGATTATTCAGGTGTTTCTATTACACTGTCGTGGTAAAGCAAGTTTAATATTTAATTGATATACTAGCGTAGTTACTTTGTTAAAAATATCAGTTATAAAATAGGTATTGGAGTCTGCCCTGTTGTTATTAAATATTGTTGAAAGCTTCTGTACACGACCTTGTACTTGAACAATATCTAAATGATTTGTTTGAAGTATTTGTTTATAGGTTGAAGTACTGACGAATGAAGAAATTATTTTAAAACAAAATAAGTGTTGATGAATTGCACAAACAAAAGAATTGATGAGCTGTCTGTCTATTATTGCCATTGGAAGTCGTTGCCAAAAATTACATCTGATTAAAAATGTTGAAAATTTTCAAAAAATATCATAATACTCTTGTATTTACTTGTCCAACAAGTTTCACAAAATAAAGGTATGTTTGGAATTAAATAACTTCCACGATAGAAAATGATTAAAGATTTATTAGTTCTTTACGTATTTCGAATCTTTGGAATGAGATTATTGACTACGAAATTCAGCCTGTGAGGGGCGCAATGAACAAAGGCAGCTTTATGATTTTTTTGACTTAAAATTGAATCGGCAATCGTAGAAGCATTCATATTTTTTAAAGGATAAATCCTATAAATTCTTCTCTGTTAGCATATTTTCCTTCAATTGTATCAACAAATCGCACACCTATCGATAGTTGTTCGTTTCCTGATGTAACTCTAATTTCATCCGCTAAAAGTGAAAAGCCAATGAAGTTATTGGCAGCCGAAACAATATCTTTACGAAGAATATTTTGCATATATTAATTAGTTCATTTCGCGTCATGTAGGAGGTATAACGTGCGTTACTAGGAGCTGCTTCTAAATGCGTTTTTAATGCAGTATCACTGACTTCTATCCGAAAAGAAAACAAATCTTACACATTTCCAATATAACTTTTTTTCCTGTCAAAGCTATATCATACATACTACAAAATAGTATTGATGATAAAATTGGGTATCATTTTTTTATATTCTCCTGAACAGTTGTTCATATAGAATCATCAAGTTGACAAAAAATATCCTTACTGTATATCCAGAAAATTTTGAGCATCTTGTGAGATCCTTTCTGCCACCTAGATTGAATATGGCTTTTAACAAATTTATGAAAATTTTTATACTTTGAAAAAACCGACGTAATAAATACACCTTGAATACGTTTTGGGGAAACAGAACACAATAAATGCAAAGGGCTCTTTTTAGTTTTGGTGAATAAGCCAACCACGGCGAGCACTGAGAAAGCCTAGTACGCTTAAGACTTCGGTTTTTTAAATTGCGTCTTCTTTGAAATTATAATTTTCTGTTGGTTTGAAAACATTCTACAATAACTGATGTCTAAGTTCAGAAGAAATAGGCTTTGATTTTGCATCAGTATAAATTCCAATATCGCAATTAGAGTTAGATTCAGTGTTGCGTGACAGTTGCTTATTGATATTGTCGTCATTAGACTCAGATTTAGAAGTAATTACCTCTTTGTTATTACTTTCTTCTAACTTCCTTTTCTTGTTGCAACTAGATTCAGTCAGATCTGAGTTCGGAATTAAAAGTTTTCTTATATCCATTTTGTCGCCAAAAACAAAATCTATATTATTACAATAATATTCCAAAAGGAAGATTAAAAAAACCAAGAAATTTACGTACTTTTAATAGCGATTTTATAAAAGTGCATTTCAAAACGTTATTTAAACAAAAAATTAACATAATTATAAAATTTAATCAAAAAATAATAATTCTTAAAATTTTACATTTTAAAGTGTATGACATTTCGAGATTATTAACCCCAGATGATATTGTCATAAACATAAAGAAAGAAATTTAATGGTCTATCTTGTTAACTTGTTATTACAGTATTGTTTGAAAAATTTCAAATATTAATGTTGTCGTAACTCTATAATTTAAGAATTAATATTTTTGATAAATTAAAGAATTTAAAATAAATTAAGAATGCCCGATTTTCAAGCGGGGAACCGCCCCCGTCCTTGCCCATTGGTACTTATGCCCAAGCCTTGGAGAAATTTCAGGGAATCATAAGAAAATATAATATTAATTATTAATAGTTAAAAAAACTTTTCTAAACAAACTTTATTCGTATTTGAAATGGTCGTTAAAAAATTTCCTAAGTCTTTCAATGTTTGAAATAGATGACATTGTTCAAATTAATTATCAATCATTTTTAATCTTAAAAATGTAATTCAAAGTCTAATTTATATATATCTAATTTTAATATTATTAACACCTATACAAATAATTAAAATTTGTTTATAAATTTATACTTATTACATTTCATACATTTGTTACAAATATTTTCAATTCCTTTAAAATAAATGATCTCAAAAATATATTTTTTTATTGTAATAATAAAATTCACAAATCAACTAAATATAAGCCAAGAAAATTTAATTTAATACCAATAAACTTCTTAAACTCTAAATCTTTTAGTAAATAGTAAAAGAAAATAAGTCTATCATCACGTATGAACTAAAAATACTGAACATCTCAGGATTATGAAAAAACTTGTAATAATGATTCTAAATTAATATTTTAATATTTAAATTAATAATGTAATATTTCCCAAATGTGTTACCAAAGGGAACAGAAGACTCTGTCATTAAAAAAAGTAATTCTGTATGTACAATTTTTAAGCTGAGTCAACAGGTTACCCTTTGACTGGGTTAATTGTTTTTTATCTTAAGAGTATAGATACGTCTCTTTTCAATAGATTAATTGTGGCTAGATAATTGAATTAACAGGAAAATTTGTTTAAATATGTGAATTGTTGTTAGATTAATAAATTGTGGTGTTAAATTATGAGTTCTGAATTTGATAATAATGAAAGTGGCATAAACGCTACTTACAATTTCTTTTACCTTCATTGATGTTTCATAAAAAAGGAAAACTAATTTACAAAACAAACATAAAGTCGGATGTTTCGATTGTTATATTTTTTTTAGGAACTGTTAATTGAAATTCTGTTTTTTAAATGTTATTTTAATGATTTCGCTGCGACTGTGTTTTAGACCCTTATTGTCGATTCAATTTTAAAAACCTTTCGAAAACTTTTAAATATTTTGTTTGACTTTTTAAAATATTTTTTTTTCTTATATTATTGAGGATGTCTAAGAGTCGAACAGACATACGTACTGACATATTTAGGTGTAGTTAAATATTTAAATGATATTTAATAATAAATTAAAGTGATAATAAATCAGTAATTGTATTTTTTAACATGTCCATGTATTATTCGTATTACTGTCTTTATTTATTGAATAATAATTACTTTATTACTTTATCTCTCGATGTTGAGATAAATTACTTATTACGTGATATTAATTAAATAAAATATAAAATATAGGTTGTAAATTACATTTTTGGTGAAGAGAATATAAGACTTAGCAATGACATTTTCCGATAAACCACTTCATGTAGTCGACTGACACGAAATATTGCACCAAATCACGTAAATATTTTTAACACTTTACTTTGAAGCATGTTTTTCATTGGTATTTATTAAAAGAATATTTTACTGATTTTTTCGTCGAGCGAACAATTTAAATCTTTGTTACAGATGTCTGTTTAATTCTGAAACAACCACAATAATTTCTTACACGGAAACAGTTTATTTACACAACAAGAAACATCTAATCAGTCACAATCTTCATCTGTTACCCTTATCCTCCTTTCGTTTTACAAGTCTCTTTTATCATTTTTGTGCCGGTCGTTATTTTTTTCTCTTTTGATCTTGTAATGCCTATCTTCACACAAGTGATTTTGTTCAATTATATTTTTCAATTATATATATATATATATATATATATATATATATACTTATGATTTCTAGTGATAATATTAACAGTGATACTATAATAAAACTAACTTATTTTTGGATTTCGTTTTACTGAATACACAATTACTGATCATACACAATTATATGAGCTCGATATTATCTTTATGACCTACCTATATTTATATCTACAATATAATTCTTTCTGTGAATTGTATAATCCTAACACAATTATAAATTATTTCGATTATATTTTTTATATTTCAAAGATTATAATATCATGTTAGCAAGTCCTGTAACTCTGAATTGCTATCAATGTTCTAATTCAATTAATATTTGAATCGCTCGTGAAATTATTTGTACACTATTTTTGGAGATTAGGAATGCATAAAAACGTATCAAAAGTATTCTTTAATAATAATTAATAATAAATATATTCTTTAATAGTAATTAATAATTAACATACAGGTTGTCCGGAAATTATGGAAATTCTTTTCTTATCAAAATTATATTAAAAAACTTTACAATGTCTGGGAAATAAAAAAAATTTGTTTTGTTTTTTTTCGGTGTTTGTTTAAAAATAAAGTTTTTGAATATATTATCAGTTTCATAAGTTAACTATTGGGTTTTTGCAAAAGCAATGCAGTTTTTGAATCTAAACTTTAAACAAATGTAACTTAGCACAGAATAAACTTTCTTAATCGAAATAAAAACCATCAGAATCAATACATTTTTGCCAACGAGAAACAAGTTTATTGATGCCTGTTCCAATTTGTGTGGCAGACTGAGGGTATCCGGGCCCATATAGATGCCCTTTGACATTTTTGATTTGGTGAACGTTTTTGATTATTTTCGAAATGCTTGTGTGAGGAATATTTTAAATTTGGTATGTTGAAATTGGTTTGTTGCATTTTGTATGTTGAGTTTAGTATTTGGAAATGTGTTTCTCCCACCCAGATGGAAAATTGATATTTTAGATGT
>MQRK01241301.1:0-12326 GCA_001938485.1 Girardia tigrina | reverse complement strand
CGTCCAAAGAAAAACGAGATTCATCAATAAATACTACTTTATGAAAATCAATGCGCTGCGTTATGTAGCTTCTAACCATTTTCACGCGCTGTTTTTTTTGAGCATCACTTAAAATTATGCAACATACACTAGGAACATAATTATAACCTAGTGAGATTAAGTTTCGTCTCACAGTACTTTTAGAGAAAGGTGTAATAATTTTATTAGCTATTTTAGTGCAAGATGATTTAAAATAAAAATTAACAAAACTGCCACGAAATCGTTAGCCGTAAATAACTGAATTCAAATTAGAAGTTTTCATATATGCTGAAGAACATAGTAACAAACGCAAAGGCCTTGAATATTGTATGGATGGAATTATTTTCAGAAATTAGAGAGAAAAAGAATTTCTTAAATGCCACGAGAAAAACGTGCCATGGAGGAAGTCTTCTAAAATGAGCACAATTGTAGTTTTAATTAAAACAATGTGGTATTATCATACGTGAAAGGCCAAGAAAAGTTTTAACAGTTAAGAGTTTGATAAAGTACTGCTTGAATATATTTCAGCTTATTTGCATTCGCAACAATTACTTTCAAATAATGGAATTATTCAAAACTTGTTTTTATGACTTAAACAAATTCATCATTAAGTCATTATTGCAGCACAATTACAGTTTATTATTAGGTTCTCATTATTACTGATTAAATCTTTTTATTAATCGAATCGTCCATTAAATAAGTATAATCATACCAAAAAAATTTTTGGTGTACAAGCTTTTAGAATTTGTCATATGTTTGCGGTTCTGTATCTATTTCACCCACTTCCCACATTTCTTTGACTGAATTATCAAAGCCTACTAGGCGAAAATCCGCTTTCTATTTGCATTTAGATGTAGCAAATTTCAAAGCCTACTACTGAGGAAAACATGAGAACGACACTTTAATTACTTTTTACGGCCAAACTAAAGGCGGTAGATGAGCAGTGACAGTGAAAAAGTGTATTGTCCCCTAGAATACATCAGTCCTGAAAGTTTCATATCGCTAGGTGAACGGGAAGTGGATGAATTTTCGATCGCAAGATTTGATGCATCCAGACAGACAAACAAATGAAACGTAATAAAAACTTGTAAAAAGATAGTTTGACAACTTTTATTTTCATCACGAATTAAATCACAATTTCATTTTTAAACAACTTTTTTTTACTGATTGCGTACGATTGACTTCAATTAAAACACTCAAATTTCAACAAACACTAAAGCATATGGAACTAAAAACACATTTTTAACCAATTTGACTTTATTTCTTTTATCATAAATCACCCCTTCCGAATCCTTCACAACATGTTTTTTTAAAAACAATTACACATTCTCACAATCACTAATCCAAAACCAAATTACAACATTTTATTTAAGGAATGGAAATTGTCTTTTTTATACAGATCGAAACTTCCTTTTATATCTCATTGCTATGATATTCACTTTACTTACTGAAGTCTAAATTTTTCTCCACCAGAAACTAGAAAAGAAATAGTACCGAAAGTAACCCTTATACAATTTTTCTCAGTTTTTAATCTCTATCGAATATGATTTTAGATTTTCAAGTCTACGGTTCAAGATACTTAATGATTTCTTGTTAGTTTCATAAATAACAACTTACAAGTCGAATGGTCGGGACTATGTATTAATCCTTGATGACCCCACCCATACCGAAAAATAAAAAAATGATGTTAATCGATCTTATCATTTGCAAAAAATTAAACTAATTTCAAATAATTATAACATTTATTTAATGATTTATGTGAATAGAAAAAAACAGTGTTGTGTGATACAGTCACATTTAACAAATTCTGCATTGAAGAAATTATAATAATTCATCATTAAATCTACGTTACAATATCTTAATTCACAACAGCTTGTTTGCGTTTGTATAAATAAATTCGATCAATTTTCTCATATTCTTATATCTAAATGACAACAGTGATGTAGTTATCGTTATTGGGGCGATACGGTTGCTTCAGTCTCTGTTCACTTTGTTGTACTATTAGATTTTTAATTTACAGAGACAATTATTGAAATTTTATTTCCGTTTTGAAAGGAAAATTCTATCACGATAGATACAAAAGGTAAAAGAGATTCAGAATTTGAAAATTAATCCAATAATCCTGCATTTGATATTTATTATTTTCCTGCTAATTGAATCCTTTGGAATTTGCGGTCTTGCAAATTTATTATCCACATATATAAAATTTGATTATTATGTCAATATTTACTAAGTATTTTAGAAATTATGATCGTAGAACATGTTTTTATCATCCGCAATTATAAATTTGAACAAATTAATAAAAATTATTAAACGAAAATAGTGATATATTAACAAATTTTAGTTAAATTTTATCTAAAATATTCTAAAATGTTTAGTTAAATATTCTAAGTATTGAGGTGTATTGAGTATGTTCCCCATTTTCAGTATTAATTATGTCTTAGGGGTTTTTCAATAAAGATTCACGGATCTGCCTCTCGTAATATGAATCAAAACCCTTTTGTAGATTTGAAAACTCATCTTTTGAAATAAACGAGGTTCTATTTCAAGAGTTTCGAGAGGATGACTTTCAATGTGTTGGCCTCCAATGTCTTTAAATTTTATTTAGCCTATAGGGTTTTTAGAATGTCCACAGAAAGTAAAGAACCTATTAGTCCACCGATAGGTCTCCTACAGGGTCGGAGTGTTTCGGTCTTGTAGACCTCTTTAGCATTCCTGTAAAAAACGACCAACCATGGACTGAGGTTCCATTGTTCTGCATAACTTTGGCTGTGTCGCGGAAAAGACGTTTGAACTCCCGTCTCGTAGAGAGATCTGTGATCCTAAAAGTTAAATTTATATCTTTCATACCTATCGTTTTAGTCTCAGTTGTTGAAGTTAGAATTGTTGCTTCGCTGACTTCTACGATTTTGTTGCATTTTTATTATCTCTATGGAGGTGTCTTGTAAACAAACCTTTCGTTTTGTATGATTTTTTGCAATTTGAGCATTGTAATTGATGAGGGACTTCTTGTCGTTCAGGCATACTGTTAGAAGCGGAAGTAGATACAGTTTCATGATCCCTTCTGATGTGCCTGTAGATCTCTTTTTGATCCGCAAACTTCTTAAAACATGCTATTTTTGGACACTGTACTAGTTTGTCCCTCTCGTGTATCAACTTCTGTAGATTTATTCGTACCACATCTATTCTTCCAGACCTGATCAAAGATTTGATATACTTTTTTGTGGATATATTGGGATCTCTGTGGATGATATGATCTATGAAATCCTCATTGATTGCTTTATCTACACATAACCACCGTGTGTCAACGCGAAGACACTTCTGAATAGATTTTTTCTCTCATCCCTTAATTTTTTTCCCGTAGACCCTCCTGCTTTCAAGATTCTTTTGACATAGTCAAAATGTTCTATCGTTTCGACTGCATTATTGAAATTAAGGCGTCTACTGGATATTATATCCATGGTATGTGAAAGATCTATGTCTAAGGTCTTCATGCGGATCTTGTAGGCCTTTTTCACATTCATAACATATCTAGTACATAAGTTATGAAATGCATTTCATTTCTTAAGATTTTTATTATTTGTTCTCCAATTTTACAGCTATAATACACTACAGAAAAAATACAAGTAGTTATTATTTTTTTTGTTTCTCATCATCAACTTGGAGATCTTCAGTACTGGTTAGAGTTTTCTGATCTTCTAATTTTCTCTTCAGATTTGTTCTTTTATTTCTCTATCGATGTTCCAAGTGAAAGACATTGTGGATCCTTAGTAGATGAAGCTTTGACTCACTAAATACCTTACTCAAGCTGGTAAGTAAGGACCTTATTATCTCCATTTGTTTTATTTATGTTGATTTTGATATATCTAAAAATAACTCATTTAATATATATATATATATATATATATATATATATATATTTATTTATAAGTTATTTATGTGATTATCCAAGACTGCGTTTAAAACATAAAGATCATCAGAATAGGCTAGTGGGATCATATCCGTGAAACTTTAATCTTTCATTTTGATCTTTACTTCTCCAGAGAGGCAAATCAATTTTGCTCGTTTGTAGACTGTATCAAATATAATAGGGAACAGGAACTTATCTAAGACACAACCTTGTCGTACTCCATTGTCTATTTTAAAGGTTTCCTTCTAAGTGGAACCCTCGAATCCTTTGTGGAAAGTATTTATGAACTCAAGCTTTCTACCATGTACCCCTAGTCTCTTTAAACATCCAAGAGAGTATCCAGGGGACACGATCTTACGCCTTCTCTAAGTCGATCAAAATATCAAAAATATCAACATTTTTGTATTGCTCGTGTAGTTTCAGTAACATACTGATAGCCAACTGAGTCCCCCATTTGGTCGAAATTCAAATTGAAATGCACCCAGTAGATCTTTTGCGATTGGAGTGATCCTGTTGGCGATAACCCTGGCTAGTATTTTTCCTCCCTATATTTAAACAAATACCACAACAGTTTTTTGATCTTTCTGACAGTGTTTTCCCTTGTAAAATATAAATACTTTGGTCTCCCTTCAAATATCCGGGAAATCTATCGCCCAGTCTCAATTTTTGAGATAAAAAATTGCAGAAGAGAAATTATAATGACTTCCCTTTCTTAAATCTGTCATTATATCATTGGAAAATGCAGCTGTTCCAATCTTCAGATGATTTACCGCCGTTTTGATTTCTTCGGTCGATGTGGAGATGTCTAGTTGATCAATATTTTGGAGTTTCACCTGCGATGTTGCTTCTTGTCATCAGACGTGTTAAAGCTTTTAAAAGATTACTAAAGTGACGGTGAGATCCTTATTTGAAATGGAATTAGACGACACTCATAATGCGTTTTCTTTTGAATGTTGGCTCTGTAAGTTTGACCTACTCTTTTGCCTAGAGATGGTTACTCTAGCTTCCAGGTCACATCACGAGGAGGTGAGTAGACATTGCATCTCTCTTAAATGTGGGCCTCCCATCTCTTTCGAATGGTATTGAGCCTCTAGGTTCTTTAGAGGGTCCACCCAAACTAAAGAATCACTAGCAGCCCCCGATAGGCCTTCTACGGGGTCGGATAGTTTCGGTCTCCGAGATCTTTTCGGCTTCGCTGTGAGAAACGACCACCCATGGGTTGTATAGCCATGGTTCTGCATACCTTTGGCTGTATTTGTGGACTTCGTACAGCCGCGAAAGGGACATCTGAACTCCCCCCTTACAGTTAGATCTGCAATCCTAAAAGTCAGATGTGTTTCTTCAGTACTATAAAAGTAACCTAAAGTTCAAATAAGGTGAACCTGAGGCTACTTTTATATGATAGAATAAACGAAATAACAAATTCTGGAGTGGAAATGATATTTAATTACAAAAAGAAAAACTATAACGAATAACGCCTACAAGTCAATAACCGGATAGTAATTTTTTTGTCTTTTAACTTGAAAGATGACATCGGACTTGAATAATAAATATTATTCGTCGTTTATTGAGATTGTCAGGATTGTCTTCTTGGGAGCTTTATTGCAAAATGCAATTCTTTTAATAAAGAAAAAAACGATAGAGGACTTCAATTCTTCGAAAATTTTTTTGTCGAGTTCTTGGGACGTAGGGAACGATTTGTCGTCGGTGATGAAATGGAGAGAGAGTTGTTAGGTGTTGTTGGAGAGATGATTTGAGGATGTAGATACAGTTGCGGTCGGTGAGTTTTTGGTTTCAGCTGATACCTTGGGTTAAAATTACTAATGGTTATTATATTTAATTAATAAATCAATATTCATTATTGATTTGATTATTAACTTATTATTAACAAGATATGCACAAGAAATATAACAAAAATATAGAATAAAAATGTCGGGAGATATTACAAGTACCTATCGCTTCTTCCACCGCCGTCGAGATAGTCATGGATTGAATCTGGTTGCCTGGAATGTTGAGGTTATCTACGACTTTTCTTCTGTGGTATTTGTTGTACTGGTTTGTGCTGGTGCCATTGTCGGTTTGTCAATTTCTTCTGTCTCCTCCAATTTATGATCTCGGTAGAGGTGCCTTATCAGCCACCCCTTCGTTTTGTACAACTTTTTACGTAGTGTACATGGTAATGGCAATTGCTGTTGTTGTGTCTCATTGAGCTGATCAGGATTAGCGGAAGCGGACACCGCATGGTCCCTTTTCATGTGTCTGTTCAGCTCCTTATATTCGGTAAACTCCTTGTAGGATCTTTCTACTGGACATTGGTGACGTTTGTCTTTCTCGTTGATCAGCTTCGGTACAGTTGTTCTTGTCCTATTGAGACTTTCTGATCGAATTAAGGAGTTTATGTATGTTTCCCTCGATATAGTAGGATCTCTGTGAATAATGCGGTTAATGAAATCTCCATACACCGCATCATCCCCAAATAGCCACTCTATGTCCACTCGAAGACATTCCGAAATTGATTGCTTCTTTCTCCCACTGATCTTTTTCCCCATTTGTATTTCTCCCTTCCAGATTCGTTTGATTGTCTCGTACTCCTCTGAAGTTTCCGTCTTACTGTGGAAAGTAAGCCGTTTACTCGCGATGATATCCATGGGATGTGGGAGTCCAATGTCCAGGATGTCCATATGGATCTTTTCAATCTTGTGTATCTTCCCAACTATGCACGTGCATAGGTTATGAAGGGCATTTAATTTCTTAATGTTCTTGTCCGCAATTCTCCAGCTTTCACAGCCGTAGTAGACTACGGAGAATATGCATGCGTTGATTACTTTCTTCTTATTCCTTATACTCAGTTTGGAGCTCTTCAGCACTAGTCTCAGATCCCGGATCTTTTGGGTTCCTTTCTTAATACTTTCTTTCACTCCCGCGTCCACATTTCCTGCTTAAGAGATCGTGGATCCTAAGTAACAAAAGCTAGAGACCCACTCAATACCGGCCTCAAGCTGGTGCGCAGCAGTAAGGATCCGAGTATCTCCGTTTAGGTTCAAAACTTTGATTTTACCGATGTTAATTTTGAAACCTAAATCTAAAAAGGATGCATTTAAAATGTTCAAATTATTTATCAGGTTGTTCCAGTCCGTGTCGATGAGGCAGAGGTCGTCAGCATAGGCTAGTCTGTTGATCTCAAGGAAGCTGCCATCTTCATGTTTCATCATCACTCCTCCAGTGAGACCGTTCAATATTGCTCTTTTCACAACCGTGTCGAATACAATATTGAACAGGAGCGGCCCTAAAACACAACCTTGACGCACTCCTTTATCCATGNTGAAGGTTTCATCACCTATAGAACCTTCGAAACCCATAATGGAAAGCTTTGATGATCTTTAACATTCTCCCCCTTATCCCTAGTCTCTTTAAACAGTTCCAGAATGACTCCCAGGGGACACTGTCGAATGCTTTCTCCAAGTCGATACAGATGACATACATATTAATGTCCTTGTATCGCGCTTCCTCCTGCAATTTCCTCAAGATACTTATAGCCAACTGAGTTCCACTCCCTGGTCGCAATCCATACTGCCACTCGTCCAGTATCGCTTCGGTGATCGGATTGATTTGGTTCGCGATGATTCTGGCTAGAATCTTTCTTTCTACATCTAAAAGAAAACGTGCCTCGGTAGTTATTTGAATCTTTTCGAGAGCATTTCCCTTCAATGTACTAATTTTGACACTCGTGACAAACTAATTTTTACACTAACAGGCTTGAAATTCATCACCCTCATCAAACTAATTTATACTCATTAAATCTTTTTTTTATTTTGGGACAAAATTTAAAGAAATAATGTTGAAGTTTACCCTTTCTTTGATTCTAAAATAATATTAATACAATATAAAACATAATTCTATTGTCAAAAACACCAGTGAAGTTAAATGAATATTTCATACTTGGAGAATAATTTTTACATTGGATGTACGATCATCTCAGATTCTACTTAAACGATGTTTACATTTGATTATTGATTATTTTTATTTATCAACTATAGGATGTGTTTCGATTATTTATGTTATATTTTGTATTTTAAGTTACTTCGCACTGTTTAGAACAATGTAAGTTAAATAATAAAATTTGTAATTTAATGATTAATAAAATACGATTATGACTTAGTTAAAGTAAATGTTACGCAATACACTTCTCTAAATGATTAATAATAAATATAATAATAATTATTATAACAGTATCATAATATATGGTACTTGGGAGGATTTTGGGAATTTCGTACAAATTTTTGAATTAAATCTAAAAAATAAATTTCGAACACATTATTAATTAAAATATAAGATTTTTACTATTAAAATAAAATAAGTTAATATTCATTTTTAAATTAAAAACATGGAGAGTTATTATAAAGTAATTTAAATTAAAAATTGATTATTAAATTTGATAAAAAAACTTTTGGAAATAGAAATAAACTTTATAAGTTTGGAATGAAACATTTGTAATAAAATTCGAAAAAAAGTAGTTTAATTATAAATTTTAAAATGTAAGACTTCAATAATTTTTGAACTAAAACTTGGAACTTTCCATAATTTGAAATAAATAATTTAAAATATCAACTTAAATAGGTTTTGAAGTAAAATATTTGCAAAGTTAACATTAAATTAAATATTAAATTATATATGTATATTTAAAATTCTTTATTTTTGTCTATCAATTGTTTGTGCGAGAAAAAAAATGAAGTGTTCCTCGGAAATTTATTCAAAAAAAAACTTGTTTCAAAAATGTTATTTTGTTATATTAAATAAGAGTTTTCAAAATGTCAAATTCTAATTCTTCAACTGTGAATTGTCATGAACCTAATAGCATTAAATATAATAATCATTTATTAATACTTTTGAAAGTTAAATCCTAAATGTTATTTTGCTCTAATCACAAATCATAATAAAATTAATATAAGTCAATTATTTTATTTTTTCTAAAAATTAGAAAAAAAATATTTACTATTTTTATTAGTATAGAAATAACGTTTTGGTAGTATAATATATTTTTGACACCAATCTGTTAAATCACTGGATTGGACGAGGAGGTTCTGGTGCACTATCGTTGCGTTCCTCAGACCTGAAAGAGATGAATTTCTTCTTTTTGGGATACAACGATTGGATATGAATCCGTATCATAACTCAATACCATGATTTTTTATCATTAATTCTATTCATGATCGTTGTCACCAGTATTAGTCCTGGAACTGTCTTGAATTCAAACATTTTACATAGTTTGAAAAAAATAGATATTCTTCATTTCAGATTATAAAGTTTCTCTTATATTGTATATAAAGATGAATGTCTCCGTCTGTGAACTATGTAATTGAAAATAGTATAACCAAATGCAACTAAACTTTCTATAAATATCTTTGATACACAGAGGAGTGTCGTAGTAAACCTTTTTCCGAAAAAAATGAGAAAACTCCGAGTTTTCTATTCGATTTATCGGAATGTAGGATTTTCAAACTGTTGAAATACTACTTTTTTATAATTCTGGATGCATTCAAATAAAACAAAAGAAGATATTAGAAGCTAATATGAATTTAACTTTTGCTTTGAAGAAAGAAATGAAGGCCGTTTTATCGCTCAAATTTTTGTATTAATCTTTTAGTCTACCGGAAAATATTTACACATTAATCACAATTCTGATAATTTCTCAAGAAAAACCTAAATTATAATAAGTAACCAAATAGGAGAATGAGGCGGAGCGTGTTAAAATTATAAGAAGAATTTTCTGAAGAATTTAGAAGATTTAAAATCACATACATAAAAATATAATATCAGGATAGTGTCAGTGACATGGAAATTGAAAGACTTCCTCTCTATAAAATCGCAAACTACCTGTATAATGAAAGTTAATCTTGTTTATAAACTTAATTGTTACTTATAATTTAACTCGTATAATTTTAATTTATACATATATCGTGTACATTGGGGAGACAGTTAAATTTACACGAGTATGATATATGTAACAATTTTATAGATTATAAATAAATCGCTATCTAAATACGAATAAGTGAACATTCAAGTAAAGTTGTAGATCACTAAAAATTTTATAAAGATTGTTAGGGGTTCTTTTGGTGAACTTTAAATTTTTGAATAATTAATATCTAATATCATATTTATAATTAAATAAGTTCAAATAATTCATTTACACAAGTTTTTTTGAAAAAAATAAATATTTCGGATTACCGAAAATTGTAACTAAATTTTTAATTTATTGTATAAGACTTAAAAATAAATATTTCGGAGTAACAAAAATTGTAAATAAAAAAAATTGTAGAATAAAAAATCATAATGTTTTATTGCAATTGTAAACCAAAATTTGTATTAAAAAATAATTTATAATTGAATGTTTTAAAAATAAACGAATAATAAAAAATATTTAGGAATTTAATTTTAATAGTAGATGTAAAACTCAAATATTTTAAAGATCTCAAATTATATTCAAGTTTTAAATAAATAATTTTGGAATAAAAACATCAAAATAATTTAAAATTAATAGAAATCATTGTAATTTAACTAAAATACGTTTTAAAAATGATATAAAATAAAAAATTAAATTATGTAAATTTTATAATGAATTTCAAAGAAATTTTATAACATATTAAATGTTAATCTATAAAATTAATGTAATTAAAAAATAATAAATTTAATTTTTAAAATAACGTTTTAATAAATAACTTATCCATATTTATAATCCAGTATTTTTATGTATAATTAATCTGGTCTAAAGAAAACAAAATGAAAGTTCCTCAAGAAAAATTGTTTGAATAATTGTTATTGTGTTATAAAAAAAGTTTTGCGTTAATGAATTCCATTCTTGATCAAGAACCCAATTTGGATCATCAATTTATAAAGTGTTTTCTATACTTAAAAACAAATTTTGATTCTTAATACGAGGTTGTATTAGGAATTACTAATCAGACTATAAAAATATAGTAGCTTCAATATTAAATATTTTTTTTATCATTCAATAAAATAAAACTATGTAAATTTTGTTTCCATTTAAAAAATTTAATTACTCATTTCATTTTTACATAAGAGATAAGATTAACAAGATATCTGTATAATAATAATAATAATACTAATAATCCTAATAATCATAATAATTTATTAATGAACTGATTCACAAACGAAATAAATTGAATCTTAATGTTTTTTACCAAACAAAGAATTGAAAAATAATTTAATTTAAATCTTTTTCTATTTAGAGCATATATTATTTACGAAATTTATATTTATTGTTTTTTACATTCGATTAAATTAACTTTTTTAGTGTCAAACAATATTCTTTAAAACCGATTAATTTGATAGTAAGTTCATTATTTTTTTCATAACATTGAAAAATTCAATTTCTGATTATTTTTACTAAAAGAATAAATTATTTTCTTAATTAATTTTTCTTATTTTATTCTTTGCATAAATAAATAAAACCGTAATTTTTGATAATCTTATGTTCTTTTTTGTTTGGTTACTTCTTGCATCTTACATCTATTTTAGAAACGAACTTCAAATACCAAAGAAAAATATTTAAAAGAAAACAAAAATACCATTCGATAGATTAAAAATGTTTTGATCTTTTTAATTTCAATGAAATAATTGTCATCATCAAACAACTGATTAAAATAACCTATCTATTGAATATTAATTATAGGATTATTTGCTAGTTGATAACTTGAAATATGTAAATTTAAATAAATTAAAAATAATATACCAAAAATTTTTGAACTATTAAATATAAAAAATATTATTTTTATTAAACCTAACCCAAAAATTTAAAAAAAAAATACTAAATTTGATAAATTCCATACTCATTAACTAATTATTGACAGTTATCAATAGTCATTAGAAAAAAAATATGTTTTCTGTATCTTTCTAGACCTTTCAAGGTAACGGAGACATGATAATGAAAATAATTAACAAAATAATAATCAATTTCCGAAGTAAAAATTTCACAATCAATTTTCAACCCACTATTTCCATGTGTACACTGTATCTCTAATGACTTTGACCTGCTGATGAAAATAGTTACTTCTCGAAACACTATCTCATTTAAAAGTCTTGTCCAAATACGCACATATTTGATCGAGTTATTTGGAAAAATATTAACAGTTGCGGATAATTATACTGTATAATGTTTCAATTCAATTTAGCTCAAAGTTGAAAAGATACATTGACGTTAATAATCATATCAATTAACTGTATATTTTGATGTATATTTGAATGTATATTTTTTGAACAGTTTAACGTCTTGATAGCGACTTTAGCATTTGAATAATTAATTATGATAATCTTACGAAAGAGAATAATATAATTTTTGGAAATTGTGAAGATAATTGGCTTAATTTAAATATTTATATAT
>MQRK01241298.1:0-10897 GCA_001938485.1 Girardia tigrina | reverse complement strand
CATTAACATGATGTTTTGCATGCGTCACGTGTACAGCAATAATGAAATCGCCGACTGAGTTGAGTGGATGTGTGACTGGATGATTGTTATTGTACAGATACTATACGCCTGAGCAACACGCCTACAGTATCATCCGTGTTGTGCGAGTGCTTGTGGGTATCGATGAGTGCGCAAATCAAATGCACCCACGCAGCTACTCATGTCGCTGTCTCCACTCAGTATGATTATTCATTTAAAGAGCTCCATCATCATACAGGCGCTATACTGCTGGTGGGCCCGCGACAATGTGCATGTGTATGTGTGCGCGAAGAGCCGCAGAAACGCGAGTGCTTAAATGTGATATTATGCGGCCTCGTCGCCGGC
This sequence comes from Girardia tigrina, assembly GCA_001938485.1. Classification (NCBI taxonomy): domain Eukaryota; kingdom Metazoa; phylum Platyhelminthes; order Tricladida; family Dugesiidae; genus Girardia; species Girardia tigrina. Next base: position 10,534 of record MQRK01241298.1, on the reverse strand, counting down.
TGGGCATGTTGATATTAAGCAGATTGTGACAATAACCGACGTGATAATAAACGGATATTTTTGTTAAGGACACAGTAGAAGTTCGCCAGAGAATCTCCACCATGTTGATAATAACTGAATGTGGATATTAAGCAGTGTAACATTAAACGGATTCAACTGTATGTTAATTTTAAAGTTGATAGAGCAAAAGTAAGTGAACAAAAGTTAAGTAATGTAATACAAAAATGCGTTGGACATGTGAAAGATGTAGAATAGGCATTTGTTGCGGTATGTCCTGGAACTCTGATCGAAAATAATTACAATCGAGACTGAAATATATTTATCTCACAGACACGCATATCACAGAACAGGATGCTGAAGCACAACGACGGGACAATGCCTTTGGCCACCCGAAAAATCTTTATCGCAAATGTGTTTAGTCAAGTATAAATAGAACATTACAACAGCACCAGTTTGACAGTTTACAATTTTGACGCACGTTTTAATATTAACAAGAGAATCGAATTCTATACCCAAATCGTCACTAAACTTGCGAACGTTATTGCAACGACAGTTTCCAATAATCATGTTCTATCTGATTTGTAATCCAACCTTCGAAGAAGATATATTCCGGAGCATGAGGAATCGACGAGACCCTGATACGAAGAATACCGAACGACAATAGAGCACTCAGCATAAATCTCTGGAAAACGAAACTCGGCGACTATTTTACCCACGGGAAGAAAGAACAGAGCACGTAGTAGAGTTCTTTTGAGTGTAACTGAACCAGATATTTGAGAACCAATTACCGATAGACCCCTGGCAGCAACCTCTAAGTGACGTATTTGAATCACGTATTTATAATTATGTTACTATTTGATAATGATACTGTTTAATGATTTGTGTAATGATAACTATCCTTTAATTGGTTTTCTGTATTTGTTTAATATGAATGTTCTTATGTTCAATTAATACAAATTATTTGCGCCTCGATCCAGAAAGTTAAGTCAGTTGCACAAGCCCCAATTCTCCCGTTTCGCAGAGTCCCTTTCCATCTAAACATTTCCCGTTGCGTAGATCCTCAGTTCAGGCGTTTGTTAAACCCATTACACAGAATTTCCCTTTGCGTTAAAAATATCTTCATCGATCAGTCATCTCGTAGAATGAACCTCGCTGTTGAGATAATGCCGAAAATCGATTATGCGATTAGAATTTTAGGCCCCATTCTGAAATCGATCTCGATTCAATCCTCTAGCCGTGAGAAGAAACGAGCGAACAAAAAATCGATAGTAATAGTAAGGAAATACTGTTGTTGTCATTTAAGTATAGCAATTTGGACATTTAAATATATAATTTAATGTAATTATTATATTTTATCAAGAATCAACCAATCAAATCGCACATATAACATGACAATTTATCTTAATTTGGACAATTAAGCATACAATCGGACAATTAATATTTATAATTTATTATAGAAGTTGTACAAAATTTTTTTCTAACACAATACATACCTAATTACACACAAACATACACAAAAATACATACATACAAGACCAAAACATACATACCCAATTAGACTTTTACTGCAGGGTCCAAGGCATCTCATGATGCAGATGAAATTGTTGAACAGTTGTCGTACATTTTTAAATGAGCAAAATCTTAATTGTCCAATCATATACATTTTTCTATGATTGGACAATTAAGATTTTGCTCATTTAAAAATGTACGACAACTGTTCAACAATTTCATCTGCATCATGAGATGCCTTGGACCCTGCAGTAGAAGTTTCACTTCAAAATTCGAGTAGCAACATCAAAAATCATAAGAAATCGTAATTTTGCACTTGCATTTTCATAATCTATGTGTCGAATTTCGGCGATAGATAAAGAGAGACTCATAGACGTCTATAAGGAAGGTCAAGATTTTATGGTTTTGGTGCGACAACTGAAGATTAGCAATTCCGCTGCCAGGGGAATCATATTTAGATACCGTAAAAACGGTACTATAACAACTGGCCAACATGGTGGCCATAAGAAGACCATTATTTCTTCCGAAGTTGAGAATCAGTTACTGGAATTTGTAGAAGACCACCCAACATGTACCCTGGCCGAAATGAAGCAGTTCCTCGTAAGTATCGAGAAAAATTGTTCCCTAAAAACCATTTCCCGGATTTTGAACGGGCAATTAATCACGATCAAAAAGGCTCGTGGCTGCGTTCAGGAGAGGAATAGTGAACGCATCAAGGATTCCAGATATAATTATGCTTACAGATACGGCACAGAAGGCTGGAAAATGCGCGAATGTATCTATATCGATGAAATGGGATTCAACCTATGGACCCGAAGACCATACGGTAGGTCGAAGATAGGATGCCCGGTCAATATAATCGTACCGACAAACCGTGGCGGTAATGTAACTTTAATAATGACCATCAGCAGATTTGGTCCCTTTCACACCAAGGTATGTCAGGGAAGTGTGAATCACGAGACATATCAGGAATTCATTGAAGACAAGTGTTCTGATACTTTTTTCGCTTTTGTCTTCCTGGCTGCCCACTAATAAATGCTTCATAAAGTTTGTCAGTCGATTTTTGTGTCCTTTTCAAACCATTAATGAATTTCCATTTTGACAATTGTCCAAAGTTTTGACAGACGAGAAATTTTGGAATATTTACGAGTATTTTATTTACTCATAATTTTGTTATGGGATAAATTTTATTAAATTAGTATTCTTCAAATAATGAATTTGAAGAGTTTCAATATTTTTTTGATAAATAATATAATTTAAGTTTTTGTATTTATTTAATTATGATGTACTAAATTATATAAAAGTGAAATGATCGGAGGAGAAACGACCGGAGAAGAAACCACCAGAGGAGAAACGGTCGGAGGATAAACGACCGGAGGAGAAATGACCTCTTCCCAATGTACTACCAGTGATTTATTATGGGAATAAATGTTGGGCCACTACTTAAAAGAATATGACTTCAGGCTTTTTATAATAATTATATTTTTTCTGCTTTAGAGTATGAGTGTTTTGTTTTTTCAGTAGGGATTTGATTCACAAAATGAGCAGCAATTCTGTACTAATTTTTAAATCATGGTCTTGGAGAAAGGGGCTAGTAGCATTTATTATTTCGTTGCATCCTTCCTTATTACAAATCCTTTAAGTTGTCGAGAAGTTTTGATAACAAATTTTACTGAAAATTAACTCCTATTCTAAATATTTTTTCGTTCTTCTATTAGAATAAGTGAAAACTCTAAGTCACTGTTATTCTCATGGATTATGTCAAAAAATGAGTTTCAATTCTCATACCAGAGATGGGACTTCCAATACTATCTTCATAATTTATTTTTTCACAAATTTCTATAGAAAAACGATCAAATTAGTGTAATATTTACTTCCTTTCAAGTCAGATTGATTCTTTTTTTATTAACGTCTTGGTAAGGAAATTTAAAGAGTGCTTCAGTAGTCATGCTTTGAATTGTAAACGTGCGAATCTTTGAAGGAATTTCATATTTCTGCCCTTTTAATATCGTCTTTTCAGCATTTACTGTACTTGCTAAATGGTGACAATCAGTAACTACTTTAAACAATTCGCCTGTTTTGAATATTTAATAGATTCTTTTCTTTTTCAACTCAACGTGAAATCAGCTTGATTTAGAATAAATTGAAAACAAACGTTTCGAAGGCATGCAAGTATCAATCAAACTCATTTTTATGTATGTCTGATTGAATTATATACAATGAAATGACAATTATGTAAAGAATCCCTTATGGTATACCCTTTTATATAGTTTTTATATATGAACCCTCTCATTAAGTCCACCTCCCATTAAGGCCATCAATTTTTTAACGTATTTTTTAGGCGTAAAAAACGCATAACCCTCCCATTAAAGCCGAAATTCCCATTAAGACCCTTTTTGTATTATGATTGGATTTATTAATTTCAAAAATCTTTTAACAAAATACATTTTTAACAATTATTTAAACATTTAATTGTTAATCATGACATTACATTGACATCATAATTTATGGATAGATAAATTCTATGTAAGAAACTAAATAAAAAATTTGTAATTTTCCAAATTAAAAATTTGTTTATATTTTCAGTAATAATTTCAGTAATAATTCAAAACTTAATCCCTCTAACATGAAGCAAAACAAAGTAATAAAGAAACGTGTTATACTTTCTATCTCACAAAAAGAACTTATCAAAGCTTATGGAATTAAGCACTCAAAATTAACACTCATCGAAATTGCAAAACATTTTTCAGAAGAATTTCATTGTATGGTAGGATGAAAGGTAGCAGGTCAGATTATTAAAAATGGCGGACTGGAAAAATTAATTGAATCAGTTAACAGGAAAAGAGAACTACCTGTTATTAGTAAAGAACTTGAACAAGCTATGTTTCAGTGGATTAGCATGGCAAATGGAGGGGCCTTTATACTACACATCTAATACTACAAGAAAAGGCTTCTCAATTTGCGGAGTTACTGAATTTAACTTCGTTTAAATCAAGTAAAGGATGGATTGCCAAGTTTAAAAATCGAAACAATCTTAAATCATATCTTGTGTCAGGTGAAATTGCTTCCATTGAGCAGAGTGATATTAAAAAAAATCAAGAAATTCTTAGAGATAAATTGAAAAAAAATTGCAATGCGTGATATTTATAATCTCGATGAAACAGGGTTATTTTTAGATGCCCACTTATTACCTCAAAGTCATGTAAGGGAAGAAAAAATTCAAAAGAAAGAATTACAGTAATTTTTTGTGTTAATAGTGATGGAAGTGAATAAAGAAAACCTGTTGTGATAAGAAAAAAATTAAATCGAAGATGTTTTAAAAATTTCAATGTTAGCTCCTTCGTTCATTACAAAGCAAATAGTAAGGCATGGGTCACCACTAATGAGGTTCAATCATATGTTCCTGATTTAGATAAAGAAATGAGAAAGAAAAGAAGAAAAATTGCATTAACAGTGTATAATGCCCAATCCCACAAATGTGGTAATCTTACAAATATTGAACTAATTTTTTTACAACCTAATATGACTGGTGTTTTACAGCCGTTGGATGCAGGCATAATACGGTCTTTTAAGGCCCATTATAGACGAAATTTATTAAGATACCTACTCGATAAATATGATGAAGAAATACATCAATCAGTAAATGACACCAAAAAACAAGACCTATTCAATTCAATAACAGTTAAGGATGCAATTTGTTTTATTAAAAGTTCATGGAATACTGTGACCAAGGAAACAATTGTCAATTGTTGGAAGCATACATGAATAATAAGTGGATTGGAAAAAATTATATCAAATAAAAAAATTTAAATGAAAATGATCTTAATAAATTAGATGATGCAATAAAAGAGACAGATTATTTGGCATATATCTTACTACTAGCGCGCTCGGCCCGCTTCGCGGCCCTCTCTTGCCGGGGGTTCAATGTTATTAGATCACGCGACTTTTTTCTGAAAGCATTTTTATTGAAAATTTCAGTGTTTCGAGTATAAAAAATCGTATAACAAAAGTTTTTATTTCTGTTCAATTCAAAGTTTGAAAATCATATCTCGAGACAAAATGATATTTAAGAAATTACGGTTACAAAAATCGCATTCATTCTAATATCAGTCTAATATTTATTTATTAATATACAATCATTTCTTTATTGATTATAAAATCATTTCAAAAATTTACCTTACAGCGTTAGTGAGGCAGTGAGGCAGGCAGTGAGTGACTTGGGCTTTTATAATCTTACTATTAAGGAGGAAAATGAAATTCATGGATCAATTAATGAAGTAATTGTCGATTTAGTTACAAATAAAAATATATTCAATGAAGATCAAATATTACAAATAGAAGCAATTGATAATATAAATTTAAATACAACAAAGGACTGTGAAGCAATTCAAGATGTGCCAATAACATTTAAAGAAGCATTCAATGCCTTAGAAATTGTCAAAAATTTTATTTATCAAAAAAAACATGTGATGAAAAAGACATCGAAATTTTGGATAATATTGCTAAAAGAATAAGAAAAGAAAAAGTTATCGGAAAACAAACTAATCTAGATTGGTGGATTGCTACAAAAAAAGAATAAGAAATGTATGTCAAATTAAAAATAATACATTTTTTGTAATATTTTTTTTGTAATGTTATTTGTTTGTAAAAAGGAATTGTAAAAAAACGCCCATCCCTCCCATTAAGATCAAATTCTTATTAAGGCCATAAATACATGAGTCCCAAATGTGGACTTAATGAGAGGATTCACTGTATTAAGAAATAATTATAATACCTAATTTGGTGAACTGTATATTTATGGAAATTTTAAAATTGGAAATCATATTTATAGTTAATATAAGTTAAGATAATGTTTTATTAATTAAAAAGAATTTTTAATAAAAGGACCTATTAAAAAGTTTACTATAAGTAAAACTGATTTTTAGAATTATTTAATTTCTGTAAAGAATTAATATTTTTTAATAGATTGAAACAATTAAGAAGTTTAATGTATTTAAAAAATCGATTTTAGAATAATTTAATTTCTGTAAAAAAATAATATTTTTCAATAGACGAAATTTTTAAAGAAGTTAATTGTAAAAAAATAATTTATAATAGAATTTACAAAATTATGGTTAAATAAAAAACAGATTGAGATTTAATTTTCTTAAAAAAAACTTTTAAAGTTATAATTTACTTACAGTACAAAACATAAATTAACTAAAATTATGTGTCAATATTTATATTTCAAATAGGATATCTGGTTGTGTTAAAAATGAAACATTGTTCCTCAGAAATTTGTTTAAAAATCATTGTTTGTTAAAAATAAAGTTTACAAAATGACTCTGGATTTTAATCTCGAACCCAATACTAATAAAATTATGATTAAAAAAATTAAGTTAGGAATAATAAAAACTATAAAATTAAACCTAATCACATATATTATGCATAATAATTAAATCAAAAATTTATATATTTGCATACAAAAACGACTAAGATCGAAATGACTGTCATGTGTTTTCTTCCTCCATTTCACATGTAGCAATGGTAGATTGAAATTCATCACAGTATAGTTAAACAAGTTTTAATATAAAGAGAATAAAAAAATCACCTTAAGTTAAGTAAAACTAAAAAGGAAATTTATTGGTAGAAATTGATACATATACTGGGCAAACAATTGAAATTCCTGGCTGTCCCAATTCCGAAGCACATAAATTTCTGAGTAAGCATTACCATTTAATATTATTTAATATTATTATTTATAAATTATAAGATACAATAAAAAATACAAAGATCAAACAAAACAGCAAATTGATAGTTTTTCATGTATAATCACGAAAGTTACACAAACAACAATATATCAAATAATATTCACGGTTCTATGACAAAATTCTACTAACAGCAAAAACTGAAAAAAACTTCATATGGACAAACTTTTTTTAAAATAAAAAATGATGCATAAAAATATAGTGGAAATAACGGAAAAGTTGTTTAAATAATCGGAATGTTGAATCTGTTGTGATATAAATAAATTTTCAATATTCTCATTCACAAAAAAATTTATTAGATCCAAATCTAAACTACCTTTAAAATTAAATTATTTTAACAAGTTACATGGTTTATTTTATAGACTTTAAATTTTAATTTATTTTAATAAATTGGCTTACAATTAAATTGAATTTTTTTTCAGAAAAGATTTGTTCATTTATTTCTTTTGATGCTAATTTACTGCTTAATAATTCTGGTAGCTACAATTCTAAGGGAAACAAAAGAAGAAAGTTCTTTACCTTATGCACAAGTTTGATTTTTATTGATTTATATATATGAGTGTGAGATAATAAGTTCTGTGATGGATATTAAACAAATAACTTAAAAATTCAAGTTGTTTTTCTATAAAATGTACACTATGTACCACGATATTTTTTGAAAATATGAAAAATAAAATTAATTATCATAAAAAATGCAATTCCGCAACATTTCTGACTAAATAATATATATATTTATATATTTATATATTTAGATAAATTGATATTATCTTTGCATATGTTTTCAAAAATTGTATCTCATTTTCGGAACCCCGACAAAAGCACCCACGTCAAAAGCGCTCCGTCAAAAGCGCCCACCAACATAAGCACCCTGATAAAATTGCCTACTTTTTGAAATTTTTGTTTAAATTCTTAACATAACTAAATATTAAATGAATTAGTAATTCATTTGTGGCGTAAAATTCAATCATTTAATTTGACTCAACTTTATCAAAATAACAATTATGTGCGAAGTTCGCACTGCGAACGTATACAAAAATGTTATTGGCGTTAACATTTGTTCCTGTTGATGATGTTATTGTAGCTTTTGAAATGTTGACAGATATATGCCAAAATGAAAGGGCTGAATTAATTAATTATTGGGAGGATAATTATACTGGAAGAATGAGACGCAACCTTAGAGTTAGGGTGGTCATTATTTTTCAAGTTTGAAATTTTCAACCTCCCACCCTTTTAATGGTTTCTCCCTTACTAGAAACTAAAAAATTCAAAATATTTTTACAATTGGTAAACAATTAAGGTATGCTCAATTCAACTAAAGTTTGACTATAATTCGCAGTTTGTGTAATTTTCAGGTGTTTTTCTTCAACTGAAACGACTATATCTTGAGATGCCAATGTCTCACTGTGACGGATCTGATGTCATAAGACACAGTGAAGCAAGCGACTTTCACAATACATATCGGATTAAAGTAGTTAGGTACGTGAAAGTCTTGTTTATGGATGTGAACTTTGTAAAAATAAATAGTTAACGTATTTGCAAGTATTTGGAACATTGTCACTATGCAACCTTTGTGTAAAATAGAAAAGTGAACAAGCCAAAGAAAATATTTTATTAATTAAAAAATCATCAACGGTTAAGGTGGTGCAAGTACTTGAAGAAGTTATAGTTAGCCATTTTAAAATTTTGTTTTCAAATTTTCGATTTCGAATTCAATGCAAAAACCAAAACTCAATTCCCCTTTTAAAAAATTTTATTATTATTTCCAATTACAAATTATTACAATTGATGCAGTAAAACAATACTGAAATTTTTTCAATATATAAAGATATTTTTTAGAGAAAAATTTAGAATTTATTCAATAAGTTTTAACTTTTTTTATGATTTATCAAATTTCAAAACAAAATATCAGATAATGATAAAAACTAAAATGATGTATACCTTGACTTGATGTATAACTGACTTGATGTATACCTTGAGGCCAAACACATAGAAGTCTCCAAGTCCTTTCACTTCTCCTTCGGTGAGATGGAAACTTGCATCTCTGAACATGAATATTTTCAGTGAGTAGATGAGTCTTGAAATGAATCGTGCGCGGTGGATAGCACCTGGTTTCAAGAAAGACACATCTCGTGGTGGAACTTTCCCTAAAAACGGAAGGCAAGTTCCAGGAATTCTTTGTAATCATCACGTTGCTGGTTCTTTCCAAGTTGCTTAATCACAAACTCACTGACATCAACAGATATTCCAGAGAGTGCGGCGGCAATGAATGTGTCTTCTATTCCCGATTTGTAGCTAGCGGGTGCAATATTACACCAGTTTACCTAAAACCTCTTGAATAACTGGATTTGTGGAGACGTTGATAGTCCCAAAGTGATTTTGAAAGTTTCTTCAAGAAGGGTCTCGTGGATGTGATGTATACATGCCAGATGCAATACTTTTCTCTGTAGCAGTGTTTCAAGCAGCACACAAGCACCATTCTTCTTGCCAGTATTGGTTGCAGTTGTATCAAGACTTAAAGTATTGATGTTATCTGTGACATCCCAATCAGACACAACCTTGAATATTGCATCTGCCATTGCCTGAACAGTTCCAGAAGCTAGTTTTGGAACACAGTGAAGCTGCTCAATACCGGATGCTGAGATAATGATTGGGAGACGATCAACTTTCTGTTCACCTGTGATATCCTCCATGAGTTTTCCATCCCAGTGAAGCACCATTGATACCTGTGTATTGAACTCATCCTTCAGCTCTGCTGTTCGTTTGGCCCGATGCAGTTGTCGAGAGCGTCGAAAAGTTGACCGATTGATGCTACATTCTTTTATGCTATGTCCAGATGCTTGAATGATTTGAGTAATTACCTGGACATCTTGACAGTCAGTTATTTTTGTCCGGACGGGGTCAAGATGTTTTTTCTTCCCCACTTTGGTATTGAAGAGATTAATTCATTAACTTCAGAATACATTGAGTTGTCAGAATTGGAAGAAGATGAAGAATTTGAGGATTCCGAAACAATCTCGCTTATACTTCTTCATCTCTGCTCTTTGTTTCTCTTGTCATGCATGTTCATTTTCTCTTTTCCTTGCTTCTTTTCTCTCCTTCGTGGTAAATTATAGATCAACACCAGCCATTACACCTCGGTGTCCTTTCTCCCGTTGTGCCTGTGAAGGACGGGCTCATTCTTTAAATTTTTGAATAATTAATTTTTGTAAATAATATCTAAATTAAGAAAAATATTTAAAATCAAAAGTTCTAAAACAGTTATAACTAAATATCTTAAT
>MQRK01241296.1:0-15854 GCA_001938485.1 Girardia tigrina | reverse complement strand
CAAAATTTTTTAACTTAACTAAAATTTCTAATTAATTAATTTATTTAATTTATTTTTAAAAGCATATTTCTTTAATTAATTCTGCTTAAGTTCGATCAAGATGTAAATTATTTCAACCAAATGTTCAAAACGAATTCGAAATGACTTTACATAAATAACCAGATATTTAATTTCTGTAAGTGAAGATAGCCATAGTTTTCGGGAAGATTTTCAGTTCAAGTCAAATTAATATAATAAATAATTTAAAGAACGCTGAGTTGCAGTTAAATAAGGCCAAACAAAAGTATTTTTCAATTTGTAATCTCTGTTTCGGTACATCAGCTGTTGATGACAAAAATGATAAAGCAATTAAACGAATGAAGGAGCAATATCAAATATTCGTTGCAAACTATAACAAGGCTAGGATTAATTTTCTAGACGTTTTTAAAGAAGGATATTATCTTTTGCGGTTCGTTGTCTAGCGTATCGGTAATTCGATCAATTTTTACCGAACATGCAAAACGTTTTCTTAATATATTATCAGTTAGTCGTTCGGCGGATCGAACTTTTCTACGAGAACCCTGTCAATTACAGCCAGATACCGAACTTTTTTCTTAATCAGAATGACTTGAGCATGATTCAGGCGACCAATTATACTCATAGACTTGATGAGATACGATTTTGTTACACTAGACCCAGAATCCATTCGACGATACCAGAGCGTTGCGGCCATGCAACCGCTGCGCAACCCATTCTGTTACCAAATGTTTTAAAAATTTGCAAGTATTTATTTAAAAAATAAAATAAATAAATATTTAGAATCCTAACAATCCATGGGATAAAGATGTTTTGAATAGGATGACAAGCATTTGCATGCAAAGTGATATTCTGTTTCCCAATCTAACGTGTATGGAACACATCAAATTATTTGGAGTCTTCAAAGGATTGTCGAATACCGATATAATTAAAGAAGTAAAACAGCTTTCATATAAAGATTTTAATTTTGTTTCTTTTCCCACTTGTTAGATAAATGCTTTGTTTACAAAACTTGATTTAATCAATGAAAAAAATAAAAGAACCAAAATTTTAAGTGGAGGTCAAATGAGAAAATTATGCGTTGCTATAGCTTTGTTAGGGAACCCCAAAATTGTTTTATTCGATGAGCCTACCAGTGGTGTGGATCCCATTTCCAGACGCTGCATATGGAATGCTTTGAAGGACTACAAGGCGGACAAAATTATGATCTTGAGTACTCATTACATGGATGAAGCGGATATACTCGCAGGTTAAGTAAAATTAATCATATTTAGACTTTTTCATCTGTAATCGACTTTATAAAGAAATATATTTACTTAATCTTGTAACTGATATAAACTTTATCCATTTAAAAATTGTAAAAATGAGCAAATATCTATAAAACTAAAAAGATTAAAAATCACATACTAAAATTTATGTTAGATTGATTAAATAACAATTGTTTCGGAATTTTAAATGAACTTCAATTATATTTATAATCGCGAGCAGTGATTTATAAACAGCAGTTTTGTTTTTATGTTTTTATTTCTTTGTACCTGAATTTAAAAATGTTTTAATAATTTATATTATTACTGTGCAACAAAATTTTGCGAAAGTTTCTCCCGCAAACGGGTTTCAGAATTTTTTGATACTTTTCAACATGCTGGTTTTGAATTTGTTATCGGTTTTCTCTTTCCGTCTCCGAATAAACCTAGGAATTAAAAAAAAAGAATTTAGCAAAAAAACCTCATTTTTAATTTTTTTCGTTTCAGATTTGTTGTAATGACCAGAAAATGTTCCACAAGAAGTTATATTTCAAAATATTTATAGCAAAGAAGTCACCAAGGTTTTCGCGAAACCAAGGCAGATGCGAATGCAAATAATGAAGTTTCACCGACAGTCTGCAGCCCAGTCTTTCGAAGTGTTTGAGCAAATTACTGATCAGTAGTTGGTACTCGTCCCTCTTCTCTTTCCCCAAGAATCCTTCCACAACTTTCCTAAAGGTTCTCCAGGCAATCCCTTCTTTAGGAGTCATATTCTTTTCCAAGTCCCTTAACGCCAACATAAGTCTATTTTGAGGCCCCTTGAATACACCAGCTTGGACTTTAGCTTCACACAATTTGGGAAACATTTTCCTAATATATTTGAAAGCCCGTCCGCTGGGATTTAAAGCTTTTACAAATTGTTTCGCAAGTCAAAGCTTTATATGTAATGGCGACAGCAAGATTTTTTCTTTTCCGAGTAAAGTAAGGTGTATGATATTGTACTTTCCAGGAAGAATTGCATCTCTAAGGGGCAAATCTTTTGTAGCATAGTGTTGATCTGTAGCCCGACTGCCACAGAGACAAAGAAAGCTGGAATATTTTATATATCTGCCTTGTAATCAAAGTAAAAATCCAATCATCTTAAAGTCTCCGCAGACCTCCCACTTATATTTGTCGTAATCAATCATTCGTAGTAAAATTTGCACATTTCCGTACTCTTCTTTGAGGTGGACGGAATGGGCTATTGGGATAAAAGGGAAAATATTGCCGTTATGAAGTAAAACAGACTTTAGGCTTCTACTTGAGCTGTCGATAAATAGTGATTTGGATGATGTTCATAACCAATTTCTTGAAAAAGCCTAATCACGTCTGAGCAGTAGCACAACGAGTCTTTCATCGTATAAAACTTCGAGAAACGTTTATGTCATTTTCGATAAATTGATGACTTGTAGGTTGGATCCAGCAAATTTCACTCTTTCAAACGAGAAGTAAGTAGTTCAGCATTTGATTTGTAAGTCCTAGGTCTCTTATTAAGTCATCAAGCTCATGTTGATTAGGTAAGTGCGGGACATTCTTTGGACTTTTTTCAACAAAATCCACATCAGCTTCACTATCTTCTTTATGAGAAAACTCATCGTCAGAGATGGCTTTTAGAGGTGATGGTTGAGGTACTGGTAATTCTTTAAAGTGGAGTACGGGGGCTAAAGATGATGTGATGTTTGGATAAATAAGACTTTTTCGATCTCTGGGATTTTTAAATTTGGAAATGTCCCCCATACAGTAATAGCAATCATCGTGGTGATTTTTTGGCTCTTTCCATATCGAGGGATTCCAAAAGGCATGCTGCTGAGATTACCATTTAGCCATTTTCCTAAATTTTACCGGCAAGTATCGCAAGTGAAATGTGGCACCCATGATTTGTCTTGATCAGTTACAGGAACACCAAAGTAAGCCTCATAAGCAGTGCATAATTTACTACCAGTTGAAAATACATATTTTCGTTGTTTTGGAGCTATATAATACCCGCATATATATCAACAGGAGTCGTTGGAGATTATACAAGCTCGCTTACTCGTCATGGTAGGTAATTGAAAATACTTAATAATGTAAATGAGTTATTGATACTATTGCGTATTAATCTAAAAGAGAAAAATATAAAATAAAGAAAATATTAAATAGCGGCAAATAATTAGATGGTGTGCAAAAACTGATATCATATTCGTAATCAGCATACTGAAATTGTGTAAGGAACATAGGGTTAATATCTTTTAACTGTAATATCTTTTAACCACCAAATACAACAGGATCATATTTGCAGACGTCATCAACAAATGTATAATTCCGTTTCAGTAGATCTATTGTCCTACTCTCTTTTTTTCTCTTGAGAAAAAAAATCTCTCATTTATAGTTGAGTACAATCCCGTCTGAGTTCGTTTATCAATCGTAAGTGGTCGTTTTTCCGAATACCCATTCCATTTCGATTATTAGGCATTATCATGTGTTACTTTTTTCGGCATTTAATCCTCTTTCCAACGTAAGATTTTTGAAATTTCGGACAATTCAATTTAAATATTAGGTTAGTCTGCAAATTTACAGTGTCTTCGACTTATTTGAGAAGAAACTTTGTACTTTGATGTGATTAAACAATCTTCACATTGTCAAAATTTATAGAAATACTATCTTAAATGATAAAAACCCTTTAGAAAATGGTATATTAATGATCTGTTTGTATTTGTTAAGTACATTTTATGAAGCTTTCATAACTCATGTTACTGTACATAGTCTCTAAAATTTTTCTGCTCTGTTTAAGTTTGTAGTCAATTATTAACAATTATTACACAATTATATTTATTTATTTTATATTTTAGTATAATTATTTTATTATCATTTTATGTTTTATTTTAATTATTTTGTAAAATGTTTAATAACTGGGAAAAATTACGTAATTATTTTTCCCATAAAAATATTAAAATGAAATACAAAATAAAATATCGAAACGCATAAAATGATAACGCAAAAGTTAATTATTTTATTTTTAAATAGAATTACATCAACTGCAAGTAGCGTTTATGCCACTTTTATTATCACTAGAATCAAGATTCATAATTTAACACCAACATTTTATTAATGACAACAATTCACATATTCAAACAAATTTCTTGGTAATTAAATTATTTTACCAAAATCAATCGATTAAATTTTTCTTTGTAAAATTTATTAAATTTCAAAACTTCTAATTAATACAATTAATTTTTATCATAAAACTAATTAATTTAAATTTACCGTAAGCCTTTTACTTAAAATATTATTTCTTGAAATATTATAAAATTTAATCCCTTATTATTGATTTTAAAATTTTTATTTTAAATTTTTTATCAAAATTTGACAATGGTTATAACTGTTAACATTTTGAATTTTTAAATAAGTATTTAATTTTGATATTTTTCTTTATAATATGATTTTTAATTTTAAAACAATTGTATTTATTTATTTTTTTTAACTTTCAAATTAAAAAATAATAAACTATCATAAATCATAAATTTTGTTGGAATCTACTGGATCTATCTTAAAGACACTTTCTCATAAGAACCAAAAAGAAATTGAACAATCCTTTCTCATGAAAAATTCAATTCTCATTTACACTCAAACCTGTTTTTATGCAATCTCATTATGAGATCACACAAAAAATTCTCACAAATAAAAAAATACATAAAAAAGGATCGCATAAAAACATGTTTCAGTGTATTGTCCATTTTATGGGGTTATAAAAAAAATCAAATAGGTATTTTATCCTCATACAATTGTATACTTAAAATAAAATATCTAAAAATTATGAAAATTTTTAAATTCGAAATTTATAAAAAGATAATATGTAGACTGTATAAATATATTCTTTTAATAACTCTCTCTACGCCATCTTAAATTTCGAGTATAATTCAAGCACTGTTAAATAGTTCTAAGTTATACACTATTTTTGCGATAAATGTATATTTTATTACTGTCAAATAAAGTAATTTGTATTCATGTTAGTTCCATTTAGATTGGAAGGCCATTATGGTAAAAGGTAGAATTGTATGCTACGGTACCTCTATGTTCCTTAAGAAAAAGTTTAATCTGGGATATGTTTTTAGGTAATTCAAATTATTTATTTAAAAAATATTCATGATAATAATTATATTTATTAGCAACATCACAATTTGCGTGAAAATATTTTCTAACGACACAAACAGACTCATTTTCAGAATTATATTTTTATAGTTAAAATCACTGTTTCTTATATTTATTATTATCAGGGTGCACCATACTAAATTAAGTTTGAATTCTTAAAGTCTTTAACTTTTCTTTTAAACCACAACAAAATGCAAATAGTATGTAGTATCTAAATTTATATGCATATATATATGAATTTCTGTACGTTTGCTTTAATTTAAAACTAAAATAACCGTTTTCTTACAATTTCTGCATTTTATATTCGGACTTTCTCCTCGTATATGTCCATATTATTGGCATGCATGACATTTGGTGTCGAATTTTGCTAAGATATTTCCTGCTGACATATCATTCCTTCTGAGAGCTACGACTTACAACCAAAGTTCTCGAATGAGTTTCGCGAATGTTTTGATGATTCCAATTAGTCTTTTCCATAGATAAAACAATATAATTTACATGTACATTGTCCTGCGTGATGGAAAGTTCTAGCCATGTGTCTCCTCTCATTGGGAAAGAATTCGATCATTGGAAACAGGGCGTAATACAATAAAATTGATAACGCTGCGCTATCCCACTAGATCTATCATTACTTGTACCAAATTGTAACAATTTGCAAATAAGCTGCAATGATTATAGAAATTAAATCTATAATAATAATTTTACAATTAGTATTTGATTTTTTAACAAAATAATATTTTCATCCTACACATTGCTTGGACTTTTTGGACGGGCTATGTACAATAAATAAAAGTGTACTACCATAATCATGAAAAACGTATTTATATGATAAAACTACTTTTCCTGTAGTTTGTTACATTTTAAAAAGAATTTTTTTCTGTAATATTCTTCATAAATTTTTAACCATCGTTTTACTGAACTGTTTGTAAGACTAAGAACTCTGATTCTATCTTTTATAAAATTATTAATTTGTATTGGGATATTTTCAGTTGTACTCTCGACAGTACTGTAACCGACATAAGCAATCTTTTGAATTTAATAAGAACTCATGCACAGTCTAGTGAATTCAAAAAGCGTTATGGTATGGAAGTTACGTTCAAAATATCAAGCACAGAGATTATCAAACTTTGCCAATACATTTCTTCTGTTGAAGGTTCTGAAAAAATGAAAAAGATTGGTGTAATTGATTACGGAATATCGGTAACAAAATTGGAAGAAATCTTTTTGAAATTAGGTATATTTTTAAAGTTATTAACATTTATTTATCTATATTCATTGCTAGATTTACATTAAGATAACAAGGACTCAATGACCCAAGCAAAATAAAAAGTTTACCGAACCATAAGCCTTCTAAACCATGTAGCAGAACCAAAGATGATAATGTTAGGCTGTAAACTATGGAATTTGTAGGCATGATTACAATAAATTCAAATGGTTATAATTTGACAGTGACTTAACATTTTGTTGCTCAAATTTTTTTGTTTGATTACTACATATCTTGGCTTTTAATCACATCAATAAAATTTATTTAAAAATACAATGCTATTACGCAGCCGACAGTCTTAAATTGATTCAGGAAATTCGTGAAAGGTAACTTCATTACTGTGTCTCGGGGTCGTCCAGATAGCCAATGGCGAACTGAAGTTAACTGAGCAGTTGTATCCATCACAGAGTACTCAAACATTTAATCGCAAACGTTTTTTGTTACCAAGCAAACAATATTGAATTACTAGACTGAAATAAGTAAAGCGAAATAGTTGGATAAGTTAATTACAGATGATATTAATGATGCTTGCTTGATAATGCTTTCTCATTATAAAATTAAGTCCAAAATCTGTTTGGTTATTGTGATAATGAACTTACTTTCAATCTATCTTCATCAGAAGGGCTATCTCTAATAGCCAATATGCTATCGATATTTGATGCTTCTTTCTTCAGTTTTATTCCAAATTTATCCAAAAAATCTATACCAGTAATCATTTCAGGATTTATTTCTTTGACAACATAAAACTCTATTGTTTTCCGTACCTTTTCTATTATCACCTTTAATTGTACAGTCCCATAGTTTACAAGTTCTGAGTCATTCGCACAGTGAATACGTTTCTTGTTTCTCTAATCTGAATATTTTTCATACCTTTGATTAAATCCGCTTTAAGGACATTCATTCTTGTCTGAATTATATCAAAGAAGGGAAGTGATATAGCGTATGTCTCTGTATATCTTTACTGAATATTGTCATCTTTCGCTCAAACGTTAATACTTCCTCAAACATCTGTAAAGGTGTGCATCCTTTCACTGTAGGTTTTTGCACAGGGTACAAAGATGAGATGTCATAATTACCATAAAGTGAAGCTTTTCCAACCAAACTGGTTGTTTTATTTCTGGAAAAGTGATCCCTTTACTACCAAAGAAACTTATTATGTGCTCCAAACATGTAGTAAATCGTTTCAATACCTCATCTCTGGACAACCACTGGACATTGTTGCACAGTAAGAGATCAGAATAAGTACAGTTAACATCATCTAGCAATAAACGGAAATATTGGTGATTTATTCATCTTACCATTGTCTAATTTACTATCCGTATAACAAGATTCATAACTTCTGTGCATTCCAGAAGAAACATTTGAGCACACAATTCTTCTTGATGTAGAATGTAGTGAAACGTCATTAGTTCTCTATTTAACGATTTCTGAAGTAAGGCTAGAAAGCTTTTCTTCCCTTTTATCATACTCGGCGCTCCATCTGTAGCTACAGATAGAAAGTTATTAGTATTCATTCCTTTGCTTTTTAGACACTCTAATACAGATTCACAAATGTCCTCTCTTCTTGTATAACCTTTGAGCGGTATTAAATCAAGGTTCTCTTCCTGAGGTTTGTTAAACACATCTACTTCTATCTTGTTCCACGAAAATACAAAACCACATGCAGCACTTAAGACCATGACAAAACTTCAAGAACTTGAGTTGGAAGTCCTACATCATCCTCAATACTCCCCAGACCTAGCCACATCTGACTACCATTTCTTCCTCAATTAGAACAAATTTCAAATAGGAAACGATTTTATTTCGAAGATTCCGTAGAAATAGCCTTCGAGGAATTTAAAGATTATCGCGTACCAATTTTTTATTCAAATGGCCTCAACAGCTGCCGTTCACATGGCAAGTGCGTCGATAATATGGGTGAATACTTTGATGAATGACATAAATATCTGTATTCATAAATTATCAATAAACTGTGATGATATCAAAGAAGTTAATGTCACATCGATAGGAAAATGAAATATTCAATTTATATTGATGTCGAGAAGGACAAAAATAAAGTTGGCAAGATTTCATTTAAACAAAGTTTTCGATTCAATTTTCCCGTTGACGATGAAAGAAGAGATGGCGGAAATTTCAAAAAATGAAAATTTTATCTCCAAAGTGGGTGCTTCTCTATGGTTATATTAATAATCAGGATATATTAACAAAATCAGGTTTTCTGGACATTTTATCCAATGTGTAATGAGAAATAAACTATTGGGAGCTTATTGATATTTTTTAAGATAATGACGAATAAGGCTTTTGTTAATATAATTTATATCAGTTATATTTAATGCACAAATTGTAAATTCCATTGTTTAGTAAGTATAATTTGTAATTCTAATTTAATGGTTTTCGCATTTATACCTTGATGTGAAAAGTAAAATGCTTGTAATTTCTAGAAGTTCACCTTTTTGATTGAGCTTTAAAGTGTCTCATGGAACATGTTATTTGTAAAACATAATAATTTTTCTAATCGTAAGCCTTAAAAAATGCAGATATTAGCGCATTGTACAAATATAATAAAAAATCAAATTCCGAAAGTTTGAAAGCGTTGTTAACCAGTGATACCATTCGACATAGGACTACGAGACATAAGTTCGGCACTGATTATATTACATTATAAAAATATATCATATAAATTATACATGAAATAAATATAATTTTTATGCTGTCATTTAGGAGAAATCGAGATGCCGGAAAATAATGATGATAATCTCAATAAAATTATTAACACCGATGAATCTAATCTTACCAAAAGGACATCAAAGTCAACAAAAGAAGATATAAATCTTGAAGAAATTATGACTTTAGAAACAATCCAAAAACTTCAAAGGCAATCAGATTTTATAATCGGATTTTATCAGTTTTGGACATTCATAAGACTCAATATTTTATTGTCAATAAGGTCACCAGTTTTCGCAACTTTAAGGACAATTGGACCGGTTTGTACAATTGCCTTAGCGGCAGTTCTTTTTTGGTTTGAAAGCAGCAGAAAAGTAGATTTTGCGGCCAGTGGACAAAATGTTTCTATAATTCGTGACGATTGGTCGCCATATATATTCTATCTAAGGCTTCTGGACAAAGGTTTAATATTTCTAGTTTAAAAATTTCAATTACGTTTTATTATGTAAACGTTTATTATGATTGTTATAAAAGCAACCAAAAATATGTGTTCTGAATAGATCAATTTGTTAAAAATTGCGATCAATTTAGAACCAAGCATTTATTAATAATATCGTGCTTTATTAATAATATTTATTATTAATAAAGCATTTAAAACCACGCTTAAATGTTCAAATTGAATTATCCAATCATATTATAATAATGCCTCCATGACTTTCCTCTCATGATATATGTCAAAATTTTTCTTCAAAACTGTAAATTCAATTTCATAGTTAACTTTATCTCTATTTCTGCATTTTTTAATGTGATCTAGAATCGAGATATTCCTACTCAATTGGGTGTGTTCAGCTATTCTAGTGCGGAGATGACGATTTGTTTCTCCAATGTACAAGSATTCACACTCGAAACATTTAAATTGATATACTAGATTAGCTTGGACACCCGATGGAGTTTTCGATTTATTTGAGAAATATTTCGATAGTTTATTAGTTATAAAGATCACCCGTGTTAGGAAGAATATTAGTATTATTAAATTATTATTCAAAATTATAATCATTCAAATAAATATTAATTTATATAAAATTATTTAAAGTGGTTCCAATTATTTCATCATTAATTCTAGCATTTTTATGTATTTGTTTTAATTAGTAAATATATTTTTGGGAAACGAAGTTATTGTGTAATTCTTATTAAAAACTAACATGGCGACCACGTTCACCCGTGTTAGGAAGAATATTAGTATTATTAAATTATTATTCAAAATTATAATCATTCAAATAAATATTAATTTATATAAAATTATTTAAAGTGGTTCCAATTATTTCATCATTAATTCTAGCATTTTTATGTATTTGTTTTAATTAGTAAATATATTTTTGGGAAACGAAGTTATTGTGTAATTCTTATTAAAAACTAACATGGCGACCACGTTCAGTTATTAGAAGAATCTGGATCCCGATACATACAATGGAGAAGATAATCTTGAAGAATTCATCGAAGAAAGCGGAAGATTTTTTGAAGTTTCCAGCACCGACCCAAATCTCAAAAGAATTATGGTGAAGGCTTTTATTTCAAAGGATTTAATTCCAATTTATGAGAAAGTGGATTCTAATATCGTGGAGTTTGATGAAAGGCTCAGTGTAGCATTTGCCAAACCTTCATCCCTCATTCAAGATTTCATGAATTTATATTCATATAAAAAAGGATCAGATGGAGCAAATTTATATTTCGAGAAAATCGGGAAAATGGTAAGAAAATTATTGTCCCACAAATGGGATGAAAAAGAATTGATGGCCTATTTCTTGGTACATTGTACGAGAAATGCCACAATTAAACGAGAATTGACTCTACGGGATGCCAAGGACAAGGATCAGATCAAAGATGTTATTCGAAAAATTGACAATGTCGAAAAGGAAGAATCAATGCATATATCAGCAATGAATCGTAAAGAAACCTATGCAAAAGTCGTTCAAAAGCGTCAACAGTATTCGAATTCACGGATTGATAAATCATTAATGGAAAAGACAAAATGGAGTCATCAAAACAAACCACAGCCGAGATATTTAGTCGTATGTTGGAGCTGTCAGAAGCAAGGACATATCAGCAGGAATTGTCCAAACAAAAGCGTCCAGACCAAATGTCATGAATGTCAAGAACATGGACATATTTGAAGAGAGTGCCCGAACATCAAATTCAGCCACTGTAAGAAAAATGATCACTTTAGTTTTCAGTGCTGGCAAAAATGGGAAGAAAACTATATGAAGCAGAGATACTATGATGGAATGAAGGCCGACGGACCGATAAAAAGCATTGCGGCATTGGATGAAAATCGTGATGAAATCGAGGACTTAGATGACGAACACGAAGAAAGAAATCAGACCCCAAACGCTCAGGCTTCATCAAGGCGAGATGTGATGGGATCCATCTGTTAAAATGTAAGAAATTTTTGAAACCATTTATTTGCAATTTAACATATTGCAATTGTAATAATAGTAATTTATTTTAATTTATTTTAATATTTTACTTGATAATATATATAGGTGTATTAAATATAGATGTATTATGTAATAATAAAAAAATGACTTCGGAATATCTAGATTATGTAATATTAAAATAAAATATGACAAACGTGATGGACGACCCCGAATGATAGTTAAGTGTAATGATCTCTATTTTTCTTGTTTACTGGATACAGGCGCGCGAATAAATGTTATAGAAATAGAGGAAATTAATAGGTTAGGAATAATTCCGGAAAAATATAGTAATGAAAGTATTATTTGTGCAAATGGAAGTGCTTTAAGCATATTAGGAATTGTCTTTCTAAAGATAGAAATAGGTGAAATTTATAAGATAATAAAATTTTATATTGTTGAAAAAGTATCACCATCTGTTATATGCGGTATGGAATTTTTAAATGCTTTTAAAATTCACCTAAAAATAGAGAATGAACAATTAAATAATAAAGGATTTAATTTTGATGATAGCAACTGTAGTGAAATATGCAGTATCAGTGCTAAATTTGGATTGCAAATACCTCATAATATTAGGGTGAAAAATATTCTTGATTTATTGAAAATAAAATTAGACTCTCCTTTATATGAAATAGTGAAGAAACATATAGATGTATTTATGGCACATAAATGAGATGTGGATTGTACAAATCTTTTGAAACATAAAATTATAAAATAAGGCGATCCGATTTTAATGAAACCGAGAAGGCAACCAGCCAATTTAGATGATAAATTGAATATCTGATAAAGAATCTGGAGGATAATAAGATTATCAAACGATGCGATTCGCCCTGGAACACACCCATGGTTTGTGTGTGGAAAAAGACAAACAAGAAATACGACTATGCTTGGATTTTAGACAGTTAAATAAAGTAACAGAAAGACCAGCATACCCTATGCGTAACATTGAGGAAATATTGGATTATCTTATCGGAACTCGTGTTTTTAACACAATCGATTTTGGAAATGCCTATTACCAAGTGAAGTTAGATGAAGATTCAAAACTGAAAACGGCGTTTTCTACAAAAAGCGGTCAGTTCTGTTTTAACCGTATGCCATTCGGAATAGCTGCTACCCCAGCAACTTTTCAAAGATTAATGAATATTGTTTTAGGGGATATGCTTTGGAAGGAAGCTTTGGTTTATTTAGATGACATTCTTGTTTTCTCAAAGACTCTGGACGAACATATTTTCAAATTAAATAAATTGTTTGATAAAATTAAATGCGCACGTCTTAAAATAAACCCAGAGAAATGTCATTTTTTAAAACAGAAAACCAAATTTTTAGGTCACATGATTGACGAAGGAGTTAGAACCGATCCAGACAAGTTAGAATCCATCAAAACATTTGAAAGACCGAAATGTATTAAAAATTAAGAAGTTTTCTGAGTCTTTGCAATTATTATCGGAAATTTATAATAACTATTCAAGTCTTGCAAGGAATCTAGAAACTCTCTGTGGCAGTAACAAGAAAAAATTCTTTTGGAACGATGAATTTGAAAAATCATTTTGTCAATTGAAGAAAGCTATAACGAAAACACCAGTGTTAGCATATCCTGATTTCAATAAGGATTTCATTTTAGATACATATGCAAGTCACAATACGATTGGTGCAGTTTTATCTCAGTTAGATGACGAAGGGAATGAAAAAGTAATTACCTATGGATCACATGCTATGAGTAAACATTAAATTGGATACTGCATAACAAGGATATTTATGCAGTATCAATTAATTTATTTTATCAATTTATTTTTTCACACAACACTTTAAGCACTATCTATATGGCAGACTGTTTACTTTAAGAACGGATCAAAAAGCAATAACTTTCATGCTGACAACGAAGAAACCTATAACATTCCAGTTTCAAACGTGGCTAAACTTTTTAAGTTGTTTAGATATGAAATTAGAGTATAGAAAGGGATTACATCATTCAAATGCAGATGCATTATCAAGGAGAGATTGTGATATGTGCTGTCAATGTCAAATGCAACACGAGGAGTCTAAAAAAGGAAAACTGAAGACCAAAGTTTTAGCATCATTTTCTGAATCAGTTGTTTTCAAATGGCCACATGGTAACAAAGAGATTGAGGAGATTAAAAGACGGATAAATAATTATGAAATAGATGAATATACGTTAACCCAAGGAGTGGTAATAACACACGATAGAAAAATATGGATTCCGGCTAATAATAGATGTCAATTTATTCAATATATTCATTCAATGTTGTGTCATGCTGGTATAAAAAAAGTTTTCAATTACATAAAAGTCACTTATGCAATGGGAAATTTTAAAGAAAAGGTCAAGGAAATAATAGAAACACGTGAAGCATGTTAAAAAAGGAAAGTATTAACAACAAGGACAAAAGAAGTTATAATCAAACAGAAATGCGATTATCCATTCGAATCAATTTTTATAGATTTCTGTGGATCGTTAAAGGCCAATAAATATGGCAAAAAGGATATATTAGGTATAATTGACCAATTTAGCAGATATGTTTCACTATCTGCAGTTGCTAAAGAAGATGAAGAGACTACATCTAGAACTATTTTGAACAATTTGATATTGAAATTCGGTGTACCAAGAATTATTCATGTTGATTGTGGAAAGACATTTGAATCGAAATTAATTAGAATCATGTGTGAAAAATGTCATATCAAATTAGAGTTTTTACCACCACTATACCACCATAATGCAAATGGTATAATTGAAAGGCAATTTAGGACTATTGGGGATTATATCAACACGACAAGTGAGATAGATAAAAGTAGGAATTGGGTTGATTTCCAGAAATTGAATTTTGTTGTATTATTAAATGCTACTGTGCAAATATCATTACAAATGAGTCCAGTAGAAATAATTTTCGGTTTTTAAATCAATAGAGAATGGGGTGATACAAATAGAGCTGGTAATAGAGAAGAACGGAAAAAACAGCTATCAAAAATCAAAATTTAATTATTTATCAAAATGACAGTCGTGGAAATAGGTTTTTCGAAATAGATGACAAAGTGTTAGTAAAAAAGGAAGGTCGTGGGAAAGATGAACACAGGTATGAAGGTCCTTATCGAGTCATTAAAAAAATTCATGATCGCAGTTATGAGTTGGAAAACGATATCGGTAAAAAAAATATGCAATATTGAATGGTTAAGATGTTTGGAAGAATATTAGTATCATTAAATTATTATTCCAAATTATAATCATTCAAATAAATATTAATTTATATAAAATTATTTAAATGTGGTTCCAATTATTTCATCATTAATTCTCGCATTTTTTATGTATTTGTTTTAATTAGTAAATATATTTTTGGGAAACGAAGTTATTGTGTAATTCTTATTAAAAACTAACAACCCACAAATTAAAACCCGAGGAAAGGTTTCATGAGAGGAAAGTCACTGAGGCATTATTAATAAAGCATTTAAAATCATTCTTAAATGTTCAAAGTGAATTATCCAATCATATTAAAATCTTTTATTATTAATTAAAAAAAAAAGATTAATTGTGTAATAGTCAATGTGCCATATAAATGACTTGTAATTTGAAATTTACTTCACAACTGATGATACCGTAATGGTGAAAGATGTTTTGACAAATAAAAAACTTTTTAAATGGCGTTTGTTATTCATTTTCTTTACAAATAAATTGCCATTACATCTAAATGTTATATATATGTATATATACTAGCGCGCTCGGCCCGCTTCGCGGCCCTCTCTTGCCGGGGGTTCAATTTTTTTTATATTATAAAAGCCCAAGTCACTCACTGCCTCACTAATGCTGTAAGGTAAATTTTTGAAATAATAACAGAATTTTTCATAATAAATTGATATTTTTCCACATTAAATACAGAATTTTTCATAATAAATTGATGTTTTTCAAATTAAATACAGAATTTTTCATAATAAATTGATATTTTTCCACATTAAATACAGAATTTTTCATAATAAATTGATGTTTTTCATATTAAATACAGAATTTTTCATAATAAATTGATA
>MQRK01241284.1:47575-69551 GCA_001938485.1 Girardia tigrina | reverse complement strand
AACCACCGAGGGAAGTATGAAGAGTTATAAGGTAAGCGTGAGTTGCCGTTTAACTCAGGAAAGCGGATGGGGGCTCAGGGCCAACGAAGATGTCTTGAAACGGAGGGAACACGACATTAGGCTATGTACGTGGACTTTACGCATCTGCGAAACGGGCTTCTGAAGGTTCGTCTCGCAGTTAGACCTGTATGGCGGTAGTCCAGATGGGTTTGTAAAGGACTCACTTCTGACTCTCCTATTGAAGCATAGAAATATACATTTAGAAGTACCCTCAAGCACAAAAACTTTTGAAGTACTCACAATTTATTTTATCACAAAGTTTTACACAAAATTTAAATTCACCTTTCACATAAGCATACAATTAGTATATCTATTACATTTGTCCAATCTATTCAACTCAAAAAACAATAGAAGGATATCCAGGCAAACTCTACATTAACAAACGAAAGGATTTCCGAGAGCACAACATATATACAACGAATTACAGTGGTTCCTTAAAGTGATTCCGATTTTCGCAATCCTATGAACAACTAACTGAAAGCTACGCCCGTAGGGATATGCACAAATAATAGTTTATGACAATTATTATTTTTTTGGTTATTTGTATTTTTATTGCTTAATCAATTATTTAGTTTTGTCTTTTACAATTATAATTTATCTTATTTCACCTTATTGTGTTAATTTTATTAATGTAATCTTTTAATCTTAAATATATTCTTTTGAAATCAATCATTATTTTATTACTTCCCGTCTTTTGTAGTTTTACGAAATTCATAATTACATGTTTTATACTTAAAATTTTTTAATAATAATTTTCGGTTATAATATTTAATAAATATCTTACAATATTTAGTAGTTTTAGAAAATCAATAATCATAATTTATTGAATCGTCTATTCACTGAGCCGTGTTATCTTCTTCATTATATGGTCGACGTATTTAGATGTTAAAGTTTAAAAATTGAAAACCTAAACGAATATATTGATTATTTCAGTATATCTTAAATTACTTGAAATCATAACTCCTTTAACCTTTAATTAATTTTGTTATATCACCACATTATTTTACCTCACCTGTTTCATACTTATGCCCTGTTCTTACTTCAATTCTGTTAATTATTCAACGATAACATACGCTTTTTTTCAAGTTTTGATGTCATATTATATCATTTATATTTTAGTTAATCGTTTAATCGACTACTTTTTAATCTCCAATCATGTATTATTGATTTTGTCTCAGGAAATACCTTCACTTAATCGTGTTATAGATCCGATTCCGTTGTCATCTCATACCCACCGCTGATTCATCGGGCCTTATATCTGTTATGGATCCAATGAATCCGAAGGTTCTCAAAGTCATACACTGCTTGCAGAAGCAGAACAACGAGACGCAACTCACAACTGCAATTATAAATTGTGACTTTGTTAAGTTTCTGGATTTATAATGTTATTTGTTGTTCGTAGAGTTTCCTACCCCTCCCATAAGTTTATTCGTAAGTAAAACGACCAGTCTTGGGTCTTGAAATAAAAAGAGTGGTCAATGAAAATAATGTCGCTTCGGTCGAAAATCTAAATTATTCAAATCATTATAATCAAATTTCGATCAACAAGAAGTTACTAGTGTCTCTGAAGGATTGTGTCAATGACTTCGATGAATTTGAGTATGAATCACGGCATCATATCGGGGATCAATCGATAAGAATTGGTTGTAAATGTCGATTGAAGGTACCGTTCATAATTCTCAATCGAATCGCCAATTTAAAGCAGATAAATATTGAGATAATAATTACTTGAGTCATTCGACTGCTCCCATCATCGAGCGGACACCAAATTATTTGATTCAATCGACCAGGTCTTGAAATTCAATATTATAAAGTGAGCGAAATCTGCTTCAAATTTCATCATTTTGATAATTCCAAATGATCTGATCCGGAGTATAATTGGCAGAGGTCTCAGCATGACAATTGAGATTGGACTATTTTCCAAGATGATGATCATGATCGAGCCGATTAACGGTAACATAAAATTACTCATTTACTTACCAGTCAGGGAACCTCCATCGATGCTTCAGTTCCGCAGGCACATAACTTTGCACACTGCTAATAACATTATCAATCGCTAAATATAAAGCTTGGCTTAAAAATGTCTTGAGAAAACTTTAGTGGATGAAGGAAATTGTTTTCATTTTATCTACCAAAGTTTCCGTTTGTAAGTTATGATAAACCTAAGAATCTTGTTTTTGATAGTCCTCAAAACTGAAAGACCAAGAAAGATAATACATTTATTGAATTCGTGTCGAAATAAGAATGAAAAATTTTAGTTGGCCTTTAAAGATACTTTAAAAAGCTTTGTATGAATATGTAAATGTTATAATATGTTCAAAGATTTTTTTATGAAATTAAATTTATTTTTTATTTTTATAGTGAATAATATGAAATTATTATTTACTTCCACGTGTGTTATTTATTAATTATAGATTATTATTTATATTTAAAAAGTAAATATTATTATTTATAAGATGAAAAAGAAAAAGATAAAAGAATAATTTTAAATTTAAAAGGTTAAATCATGTCCAGCTGAAAAAAGATAAAATTTAAAATTAAATCAAAAGAGTAGGTCCAACCTATAACAAAATCATGAATCAACATAAAAAGAAGACAAGAAGAATATAAATTGTACAATTTTTTTCATATGAAATAAGGAGCTCCAATAACATAAGTTTTTAGTGAATAATTGTATAAATTTTTCAATAAAATTATATCGCTGAAGAATAAGAATCGAAGTTCATCGAAGGATTGGTAGAAGAAAGTAAATATTTGACTCCAGATAAATTAAATGTCGAAGATTTAAAGAAAAATTGAAAAAAATAATCTGACCCATGTGAAAGAGATATAGTTTTTGCTATTTGGGACGAAATAATAATTGGATAGTTATCGGAGGTCTAAAGAAGAAATTGAGGTTAATTAAATAAATTATTTATACAATCATTAAAATTTTTAATTTTTAACAATATTTCAAGTATAAATATAAAATCTTTATCATTAATTTATTGTTATCATTATTTGTTTGATTATTAGATTTAAACCTTCCACAATTGTGTTAAGGCTCTGGACGAGAACCAGACTTTAAGAGTGAAATAGGGCATAAGTAAGGGGCAGCTATCATATTTGAAATAATGTTTATAATTTTTTTGTAATTATTTGTGTTGTCTGACGTTATTTCGTTTTTTTAACTATTAAATTTTTTTATTAAATCACTCTCAAACTAGGTTGACCAAATAAGGCATTTTTTGGGCAGCTTAGTTCCCCTCCTAATAATAGTTAGAATAACAAATTCATTTCTCTTAATTCGAGACAACAAACTTGTTATTCTACAATAAAAAACAAATTTAGAGAAATTTTGTTTTAATTAAATGAATTCTAAGGTCAAGGTCATTATACTGTTTAAATAACTTCTTAAGCGCAGTAAATTCATTTAAATATTAAATTATTGTAATGAACTTGAAACAGATCGCCTTCAGAGAGATCGATAATTGCTCGGAAAAGTTGTTCGATTTGGCCTCGTTTTTACACGAGAATCCGGAAACCGCATTTCAAGAAACAAAAGCTCACGAATATATCTGCGATCTGTTGGAGAATGAAGGATTTTCGGTACACAATTTGCGTTAAATGTTGAATTAATTTATGTTTCATTTAGGTCGAACGTAGTTTCATGTATGAGACCGGATTTAGAGGCTCTTATCACACGAGTGACACTCCGCATTTTGCGATTCTCGTCGAATATGACGCTCTACCGGAAATTGGTTCGTTTGCTTTTACTCGAAAAAAGATTTTGAATTTTGGGAATTTTTTTCAATAAACTTATAAATTATTAAATTAATTTAAAATAAATAAATAATGGAAATATAAATTAATTTTTAGGTTTCTCTGTTTATTCGAATATTAATTTGAAAGAAACTCATTTTTATCCGTACAGAGTCAATAATAAACATAAAGACTTCAAGATAATTTAGGATATTTTTAAACAGTATTAATGAATAAATGAATAAATATAAATATACTTTTAGGATTTGTTGTATATTCGAATAATAATTTGAAAGTAATTCATATTTATACGTACTACTTCAGTTATAATAAGCCAAAAACTACAAGTTGTTTTAGGAGATTTAAAAATCATATTTATTATTCTGTTTTTTGAATGCTTATTAAATATTATTATATTATTATTATTATTAAAATATTATTAAAAAATAATTAATTAAAGCATATTTCAAAATAAGATCATGATACATGTTTTCTTATACCATCATCAATAATTAAAAGATTATTTTTCTCGCATATAAAGTGTAAAATTTCCTCTGAAATAAATCGGAAATTATTTATTGATTGCAGAGGATATCTGATTTATAGATTTAATTGTTATCAGTGTCAAAAGTCGTTAGTTAAAAGGAACAATCGTTATCTTAAAGCCCGGATGAGTTCGCATTCACAATCGAGTCGATCGAGTAAGTTTCTTAACCATTGTTTGTCTTATAAGAGCAGAAAAAAATAATTTCAAAAAAATGACTGTTCTGTTCTATTTTAATGTTTCGATTTCAATTTCGAACCAGAGTTATTTTAATTTTCATTTTGCTGTATTTTTAAAATTTAAAATAATCAAAAAGTTAAAAAAATTCTAATAAATATTATGTCATAATATTATTGATTCATCGTCAAATGCTTTTTTCAGTTTTCAACATTTTAATTAAATATTCAACAAAAATTGGGTTAATTAAAGTTTTTTAGAAGCGTACATTATTTTGAAATATTCTTGAAAAATATTTAATAAATCAGAAGTATTATAAATGTTATAAATAAAATAACAATGAAAAATTAAAAAAATGTTTCAGGTAAATATCATCACAAATATGATAAGGAAAAATGTGATTTAAATTTGTTCGTGTCTATAAATTACTATACAAAAATAATTATAAATAAGATAAATTTTTGATTTAAATAAAATTGTTTCAAATATTAAAATAATTAAAATGAAAATCAAATAAAAAATATCGTATTTTTAATCTAAGTTATTTGAATGTATAAAATATATTAAAAATTTGAAAATTAAAAAAAACTTTAATTCATTTTAACTATAATTGATATCATCTTGCTCAACATTATCGCCAAAATAATATCATCTAATCAAAATATTATTTTTAATCTAAGTTATTTGAATGTATAAAATATATTAAAAAATTGAAAATTTAAAAAAACTTTAATTCATTTTAACTATAATTGATATCATCTTGCTCAACATTATCGCCAAAATAATATCATCTAATCAAAATAGTCTTAATCCAATCTTTAACAAACTCCTCATTCAACCAACTATTTTCTTGTACCTTAACCATATTAGATCTTCACTAAATGTTTTTTATTTGAAAATAACATAGGCTGGAATTTTCATGGCATCACAGTACACTTCCAACATAATAGAAAACATCTTTTCATTCTATGTAGTTTAAACAGGTACTTCTTAACTCTTGAAATCCAAGGTCTGAAATTATACATGATTATTTTAATATGGTTTCTTATATTTTAGATTTAGTTAATTTTTAATGGTACGTATTATATTTGGGTGTGTATACAGTACATTATATGAATAAGCACGATACATTATATATTTATGATTGAAAAGAATCTCCCTGTTATACTTTGAAGGAAAACAGTTATCAAAATACAAAAAATACCAATAAAAATCGTTAAAAAGAAATCTAATTAATGCTGTTATTAATCATCCAATATTACTAATATTTTAGTTAATTAATCCGTAATGTTAATTTATAATTAAATATTTGTTAATATAAAGTAATAAAATTACTTTCTCAATAATTTTATGTTTCATTATTATTATTATTTTTAATAATTATTTATAATTTTCAAATTAATTGATATTAATTTTGATATACTATTTAGAATTGTGAACAGTTTATCAATATTCAAAACACAAATATACATAAGTTATTGTGAGATAGCAAAATACTTTTTGATCTATGGATATGAAAATATGCTATGAAGAAGTTTTTGTTTTGTGTTTTGAAGCAATTTGATGATTTTTCTTTTTTTTAATTATGAAAGGAAAACCGTTTTTGCTCTAAAGTTAATTATTAAATTAAATTTTTTATTTTATTTACATAAAATGTAATTTTCAAAATTGTGTGTACTTGGAAAGGATGTTTACCTTAATTGTTTTTTTATGATCTTGAACTAAGACCTTCACACCTAAATTTTTATGACTCATAAAAATATTACCTTATTTGATTTGAATCAAAAAAGTTCATATTAAGATAATAAGTTCCATCAACAAGTACTTTAAAAAGGAGTCATACTAGGTTAAGTTCAGTTTGAGGTTTTTTACAATTATGTTGCATCAACATTAAAGTTCTAAAGTTGAATTAGTATCGTAAAATTACAAATATATGTTCTGTATATAAAAGTTTAGTAATAAATTATTTTTTTACATGGATAAAAATGGTTTAATAAAATGATTTTACAAATTAAAAAAAACAGGATATATATATATATATATATATATATATATATATAATAGTTTCTTAACTATGCTTACGAGATCGATCAAGTGTACTAAAACGGATTTAGCGTGAGGCTTTGGCTAGTCGTAAAGTTAACGAAATGACACCTTCGACAATAAGTAATGATTTGACAGGGGCTTTTATCTATAGCAGACAGAAGACCTTTGATGAGGTTTCTGTATCGGGGTTTTCTGACAAATATTTCAAAGCATCCACAACAGGCTTATAAAAATCAATAAATCAAATGATGTCATCATGATTTTCAATTCATCGGATTTTCGATAAATAAAAGTGCTTAAATTGATTTAGGATTAGTAAATTTCATATTGGTTTAATCAATTTTATTTATTAATTAATTTATAGATCAAATTTATTTTGATATTTTTATTTATCTACTTTCATAAATTTGTAATAATTTTTTTTTGTAAATAAATCCAAATTATTTATTTGTGAAAAATATTAGTTTATTTTATTTCTATTATTTAACAAAAAAATAAATAATAATTTTTATGTAAATAGACATGTTTAATTATACCTGTGGTTAAATATAACTATGAGGAATATTTTTAGTTTAGTATGTTGAGTTTAGTATTTTTAAATGTGCTTCTTCTACACAGAAGGAAAATTGGTGTTTTGAATGTTCGAGATGAATAGTTATTCGAGCAAAATTTGCGTTTTAAATTACAACATAAAATATTTAAAAACTTTTAAAATATTAAATCGTATAAATTTGAATATTAAAAATTTTATGAAAGTAAATAATTTTTAACTGAATTTTAAATTGATCAAATATTTTTTTTCTTTTTATAAAATCATTTTAAAATAAAATTAATTTTTAGATAAAATTATTAACGAAATTATAAAAGTAGAATTTTTAAAATGAAATCCGAAAATAATTTTAAATGAAAATTTATTCGAATAATTGTTAACGAGACATGTACAAAATCTAATTAATTTTGATAAATATCAAATTAAAAAAGCTTTGCTGAGAATTGTCCCAAAGACAATTCAAACTGTGATTAAAATAAATTTGTGGAAAACCATATTGGTATTCTTAATCTTAACTAAAAACTTACTGATGTTGATTAAATTTTTTATTCAAAATAAGAAATTAAAACTGTTTAATAATCCTATTCATGAGATAAGTGCACTAGAACCATATAGGTTTTTAAATTACCAATTATGAAGGTTTAATTGTGACAAACTATTTCAGATAAAAAAAAATAAAATTTATACACAATATGAAATTGACAAAGTAATGGTTCCAGACTAGAAAAATCATTTCAAAATAAAAAATCATTTGAAATCAAAAATCTAAATAACGGATATCGCCAATTAGTATCACCAATCCATATAGTATCACGACCCAAATAATATCACCAATTTAAAAAATTTTTTAGTGATACTATTAAATAGTATCACGACCCTATTAGTATTACTATTTAAGTTTTTAAAAATCACTCGAAATAAAATCAACTGGATTTAGTTCAATGACAGTGACAGCAAAAATTAATTATAAAGTGGATCGACCATATATTTCCTTTGATTGATTTAAGCAACGGTAAGTGTATTATTTGGGATTCGTGTCGAGTTCATTTAGGCCTACAAGTAAAAGAACATTTTATTAAGAGAAATGTTGAAATGATCGTGATCCCAGGGGGATTGACATATTATCTACAAGAAAGAAATATAGGAATTTTTCGTTCCTTGAAAGATTTGATATATTTTCGTATTAATGAATGGAAAAACTCTGATTCTGTTATTTATACCAAAAAATGGTAATCCAAAACCACCTTCAAATGAATTGGTTAATTCATGGGTCGGAGAATCTTTGAATGAATTGTAAACCGAAACCATACAAAACTCAATAATATTATCAGGATTTAGTTCGAACCCTGACGATTTGCATATAGAAAAGCATAATGTGTATGGTAGAAAGTTTTGCGAGGCTTGGGCTGTTTCAAACCAGATTGAACAATTTCCCTACGAGTCTATTTCCGGGGAAGATGTAGATGATCAGGATGTAGACTGTTTACATGATAATGATGATGTAGAATGTTTGGATGTCGTTAATGAATAAAGTATTATTGATATTTGTTTTCCTTTTTATTCATATTTTGATATTTTTGTTAATGGGAATTGAAAGCACCAAATAGTATCACGACCCAAATAGTATCACAGACCTAAAAAATTTTTAGTGATACTATTTAAATGTTATCAGTGATACTATTTGGCGATATCCGTTAATAAATCTCAGAAATAAAAATTCAAAATCAAAAGAAAAATCTGAAATGAAATCCTTATTTTTTCGTATGTCCAATATTATATCGTTACATTTATATAACTGCATCTGTAAACGCATCATTTTTAGTCCTCATAATTTATAAAAGTTTCTAAATTTTGTAAACGTTGAACAAAAAACCGGTAGAATTTCGCTTCAGCTGAATCCGATGCCGGGTTGAAAAATATGACTGAATAGCCGGTTTTCCGTAGCTGAAGCTGAAAATCGATACATCCATAATTATTACATTTATAAAGATCTATGGTTACCCACATTAAAATTTTATTTTCAAAATTTAGAAATAATAGCAATGTTTATTATAACAATTTTTTCATGTTACTGGGAATTATAAAATTACTTATTTTATTTTATCTTAAAAGGACATGCTTGTGGACACAACATAATAGCCCAATCAAGTATAGCTTCGGCATTGGGCCTTAAGGCGGCGATGGATAAAGGACTGAAATGCAAAGTGAGTCATTTTAATTATAAGTATAAGTTTATAAAACTCATAAAGCTTTCTGTGCTGGGAACACCGGCCGAAGAAGGTGGAGGAGGTAAAATCAAATTTGTATCAGAAGGAATTTTTCAAAATGTAGATGTTGCAATTATGAGTCACCCTTATAATTCTCATATACTAAATATGCCGAGCTTGGCAATAATAGGGTAAGTATTAATTTCTAATAATACAATTTGTAATTATTTATTTCATGGTTTATATTTGCAATATGCATATTTGCATTATATTAGTGGGAGCGAAAAGTTTCAGTGTTTTTCTTATACTAAAAAAAACTAAATTGTAAAATATTTTTATTTATAAAATATAATTATTTATTTATAATATAAAATTTTTTATTTATAAAATATAATTATCCTCGTTTTCTTTAATCTTTTACCACTTTGTCCAGCAACAAAATTTTTATTATTTTATTTGAAAAACAAGTTGATGGAATATTTTACTGCATTTCCGTCGGAAAATCTTTTTCTTTTTAAATAGTGTTCTATCCAAAAAAATAAATGATAATCTAGTGGAGCCAGATCTGGGGAATAAGACGAATGAGGTGAGAAATGAGGTCGAGTGTTGTCGTGTGGTAATACTACTCCGTCTATGTTTCCACGATTAGTTTGTTTTTTCTTGATTATTCATTCAAACGACCAAACTGCTCACAGTGTAGATCTTTATTTACAGTTTTTTTGTTCTCTTTGGTTAGGTGTTACCGAACCCTCTTCTACTCTTCCTGATTTTCCCCATGTGTTCTTGTACTGTAGTTTATGGGAACCAACGTACATGTGATAATTCAAATACTGTTAATTTTGGGCTCGATTCTATTTTTCGTGCAAAACGGCATCATCCAATTGTATGGGTCTTCCAATCATCCAGACTTAAATTTCCAGATTGAAATTTTTAAAACCTCATTTGACAAGTGCGTAACTTCAATTTATTGGGATATACAGCACAAATGTTATTTGTGGCAAATATTGCCGAATTTTTCTTTGAAACTCGTAGAAAATCAACACACGTAAATCTCTTTTCGATAGAAACTCTACTACCATTTTCGAATGGGAAGATGATTAAGTATATAAAATCTATTTTAGACACTGAAGAACACATACGGTTTAATGAATTAAAACCACTTCCGTTCAATGTGAACACTTCTTTAAAACTAACCGCAAACATGTGGCATAAAAAACACTGAAATTTTAAATATCTTTATTAAAATTTTTATTATATTTATATTTATATTTTTCCTATGATAAAAATAAAATTTTCATTATTTTCATGTAGTTTAAATATTTCTTTCATTGGCAAAGAAGCTCATGCTGCAGTAGCTCCATGGGAAGGTGTTAATGCGCTGGATGCTGCGGTACTGGCGTACCAGTCGATATCCTGTCTCAGACAACAAATGCCTCCTGATTATCGAATTCATGGTTAATATAATATGTCTTATCTAAATTCTAACTTATATTAATATAATAAAAATATAAAGCCTTATTAGACCTTTCCAAAAATTTAAAGAATATATTGAATATATTGCTCAAGATGTCTGGAAAAACCCAGAAGTACTGTAATTGGTTTCTCTTTAAAGCAGTAATCACAAACTCTTGAAGTAAGGTAATCAATGAATCTGAGTTTGATAACGAAAAAATTTACAATGATATATTAACATCAT
The DNA here is from genome assembly GCA_001938485.1 of Girardia tigrina. Lineage (NCBI taxonomy): Eukaryota > Metazoa > Platyhelminthes > Tricladida > Dugesiidae > Girardia > Girardia tigrina. Next base: position 58,530 of record MQRK01241284.1, on the reverse strand, counting down.
AATTTTGGAATTGCTCAGTTGGAAAATTGTCTGAGATTATTAGAAATTAATAAAGAAGACTTCCGCGATCTTTTAGGTTTAATAGTGAGATGGATAATTAAAATGCGAGTACAATTAATAAGGATCAAATGATGGTTGCAGTCGCATATATTAGTTGACAATCGAATGAATTTTAATCGTATAAATAGTACACAAAATGTACAAAACATCTCAGACGAAAGACATATAGATACTTTGAATCCGATCGTAAACATTGTTGTACCGGTGTCTGTCGGCACTGCTGGCGACAGCGGTCAAGGAGTGATCCTGAACGTGGTTTGTCTTTTCCGTTCGATAATATAACGGATAGATGGAAATTCTACTGTTAATTTTCCTGTTGCACAAAATGTCCGTATACAATCAAAGTCCTACAAAACTAAAGTACAAGGGATCGTGATTTGTCCTTTTTTAGATTCATAGCGAAACGTGTTATTTATTTTAGGAACACGTTACGTATTTCATTAGTCGCAACTAAAAATATTTATGATGCTTATTCAAGTGCATTAGATATTCGAAAATACCAACGGTGGTTTTCTATTTTTAGATCCTGTAATTTTGATCTTTCAAAATCATATCGATCAGGAAGACTAATAACTTTAGACAATTAAATCTTAAGAACGGAATGGAAAGCAAATCCATATCAGAAAATTGAGGAACAGTCAAACACTCTTAACCAACCTTTTTCGAGCATCTAAGAACATTGACGAAAATTGATAAAGTATGCAGAGGTATTTGGGTACCCGACAATCTGTCCGAAGAAAACAGAGCTAACCGATCAACCATACGCAACTTATTGATTCAACTGCACAGTACAAATTATTTTCTTGATCCCCTGACCACTGGAGATGAAAAATTGGTTCTTTTTAATAATTCGAAATGTAAAACACATTGGCGTTCACCTAATAAATCACCCAGAATTACTGCCAAGCCATATTTACATCCCAAAAAGGCTCTTGTGTGTTTGGTTGAGTATTCGCCGAGTCGTTCATTTGATATGCTTTAATCTGGACAAACTGTGATAGCAGACCTTTAATGTGAACAATTGGATCGAGTAAATCAATCTTTTATTGAAAAGTATCCAGTGATTGTCAATAGAAAAGGTGTTATTCTGTAACATGATAATGCAAGACAAACACTCCGCAAAACAAACCCTAGAAAAAATTAATGAAATGAGGTTGGAGGTACTGCCTCACCCATCATACTCGCTTGACACTGCACCATCAGATTTCCAATTATTTAGATGGCTACGAGGGGTGTTCCGAAAGTAAGTGGAAAAAAGGGAGACGACACCACAAGAAAGCATTTATTGAAGGAATACAATGTCATTCAGATAGGCCTGTCATCTCCGCCAACTCGCGAATGGTAAGACAGCGATTTGCATTGATGGTCTCCGACACTTTTTCCATATTTTCTACCGTGCTCGTCGTTGCTGGACGTCCACTCCTGTCCTCGTCGTCCAAGGATTCACGTCCATTTTCGAATTGATGCACCCAGTTGTAGACGGCAGACTTTTACAGGGCTCTTCCTTGAAACACATTTGATAAGCGGCGCACAATATCAGACACTGGAGTATCCTCTTTCCAAAGGAAAAAGATGATGGCACGCTGAGAACGTACTGCGTCTTCCATGTGTTAAACAAAAATGAAAACACTGCCTATGACAGTTTCCTCTATGCTGCTCACATGTTGCATGGACCAATGCCACTTTTGCTCGATTTCTATTGGCTGGTAAGTACATCACGCCACCACGCCATCTGTCCCTCTGTAAGATGCTCACACACGCGCACACCCGTATATAAGTATTTCCACTTACTTTCGGAACGCCCCTCGTACAACAACTTTTATGTGAAAATTTTGATGATATCTAAAATTCCATCTCCACATATTTTGCTCCAAAACCAATTGATTTTTATCGATCAGGCATTGAAAATTCGCACCCTAGATGGCAAAAGGTTGTTGATAACAATGGTCATTACAACATTGATTAAAAATAACAAATATTTAAACATTTGTTTGTTTGAATTGAATGTAGAAGACGGTATTACTTTCTGATCTACCTAATAAATTCACTTTTAAATAATATATTTTGTACTGCTATATTGATAAAAAACCGTCATTTTTGATTTTTTGTTAATTTAACTATTTTATTTAGGAATAATAAGTAAAGGAGGAGATGCTGCTAATATTATACCAAATTTAACGGAAATGAAATATGTTATTCGAGCACCTACTGCAAAACTTCTGAGAGAATTTCTAGATCGTGTTTATCCATGTTTTTCTGGAGCTGCCAAAGTGACAAAATGCGACATAATATTTAAAGAATCATGCTCACTTCATGAACACGTACTTTTCAATAGTGCTTTAGCAGAACAATTTTCCAATAATGCAACTGTACTGGGCATTGAATTTATTTCTGATGTTGGAAATTTCAAGGGTTCAACAGATGCTGGAAATGTTAGTCAAGTTTGTCCAACTTTACATCCAATGTTTGATATAGGTTGCAACTCTGAAGTACATACAAAAGAATTCACTAGTGGTGCAGGTAAGTTATCCTATATGCTATTCAGATTATTTATTTTGAAATTAATGCATACAGTATTGCCAAAAAGTCATTCAACAAACATGCTAAAATATTTAATGACGATGTCTTTGTATAATTAATTTTTGTAAAAAAATCATTCCTCACATACAAAAGATCGAATAGAGACGGATGTTGAAAAAAAAGGAAAATAAAAAACGTTTTTGTTAAATAATAAGCAATGAAAAAATAATTAATGAATAAAAAATTGCGTTTCGTTTAACTAAACAAAGAATAAAGTCAATTTTAAAAAATTGCTTAGAGAACTAATGTGTTTATTTTTTTGCAAATCGGTTCATTATATTTGTCGATCACCGATTGATCGACTCGGTCGGTCCCCATTAGCGGGTTTAAAACCCTCATTGATGGCGGCCCGATCTTTACTCTGCTATCTCCATCCACCAATGGTAATGGCTATGTGTCGCCGATCATTTTTTCACGCGCAATTGCAGACCCATCCGCCGACATTGGAGCGATGGGATGCTCTTCGAATCTTCATCCAGCCAACACGTCCGGCGATTTGAGGTGCTCCGCCGTTGGTATGGAAGCTAATGAGACCTGCGATAGAGCCATCGAAATAAGAGCCTAACTACCAAAATTTTTATATGATTTTTTATTATTTAAAAACTTTTTGAATTTTGTAAAATATTTTCTTAAAAACAAAATATTAACATTCTATCTACAAAACGTATTGAGCCCCATTTAAATTTTCTTTAATTTAGTTTTCAAGTCATGAAACATAAACAGAATGTTAATTAATCCCCCAAAATGTATTCTTTGGCGACATTTAACCAAATAGCGCCTGCAATGACTATCATAATTTTTCAAATCCCGGTAATCATCTTTTGTTGTGATTATCTTAAAGATCGTCTTCAATGTTGAGGTGCGCTACGCTATTGCCATATCCAGAAGAGGTGTGTTGGATAATTGACTCATTACGTCTCTCTTTAATTTCGAAAAAAACCATCTCAATAGGCTTTAAGAAGGGAGAGTAAGGAGGAAGGTTGAATATCCTGTGAATTTATATCCTATCTCTGTGGATCTAAGCATTGTCGTGGATCAGGATCAAAGTATCCACTGGAAGTTATCCAGACCATTTTTCAAGGAATTCCTGATGTCTTGTTATTCACGCTTCCCTGGCATACCTTGATTTGAACGGGGCCGGATTTGCTGATGACCATTATCAAAGCAATGTTACTGCCATGGTTTTTCTGTACGGTTACATTGACTGAGCATTCTTTCTTCGATCTACCGTATGTTCTTCGGGTCTATAGGTTGAACTCCATTTCATCTTTATAGATACATTGGTGCATTTGCCAATGTTCTGTGTCGTATCTTTAAGCAAAATTGAATCGAGATTCTTTGATGTGTTCACTATGCCTCTCCTGAACGCAGCCACGATCATTTTTGATCGTGATTGACTGCCCGTGCAGAAACCGGGAAAGGGTTTTTAAGGAATAATTTTTCTCAATACTGGCAAGGAACTCCTTTATTTCGGCCAGGATGAATGTTAGGTGGTCCTCCACTAAGTCGAGTATTTGATTCTGAACTTTGGAAGATATAATGGCCACCATATTGGCCAGTTGTTACTGTGCCTTTTTACAGTATCTGTATATGATTCCCTGGCATCGGAATTGCTGATTTTCATTTTTCGATCCTAAACCATAAAATTTTGGTTTTGCTTATAGGTGTCTACAAGCCTCTCTGTATCTATCGCCAAAATTCTACACATAAATGATGAAAATGGACTTGCAAAATCTAGGACTTACGATTTCTGCAGTTTCCATTCGAATTTCAAAGTGTGGCTTTGACTGCAGGCTCCGTGACTTCTGAAGATGTAGATGAAATAGTTGAACAGTTGTCGAACTTGTTTAAATGACCAGAATCTTAATTGTCCAAAAATATGCTTAAAAGTCCAATTGTATGTGTTTTTGGTCTTGATTGTATGTATTTTTGTAAATGTTAAATACATTGAACTACATTTTTTTGTATAACTTTTATAATAAATTATACATATTAATTGTAAGATTGTATGCTTAATTGTATGAATTTGGCTAAATAACTACATTAAATTATATATTTAATTGTTCAATTTGCTTAAATGACAACAATATTATTAATGCAGCTATAATGTTCTAATTTAAGAACTATTATTTATGATAAATTAAAAAAATAAGTAGTATGTTATTTGTTTTTTACAATTTTTATAATTTATAAAATGTATGGCTATTTATTTATTTTTATAGTTTAATGTATATAAATTTGTCTTTGAAAGGTACTTTTGAAGCTAAAGAACGTGGCATTTTGCAAGGAAAAATAATGGCTGGAACTTTAATTGACATTTGCTTGGATGAAAGTGGAAAAATTTTAAAGAACATTAAACTTGACTTCGAAAAGAATAAAGACAAATAACATTTAAAAATTTTATTAATAATATTGTAATCAGTCATTGTTTACTTTGTTTAACATGATTTTATAAAAATTATACAATTTTCTAGTTACATTTATTCTGTTTACTAATTTTTGTTTAACACATTAATATTATAATATTATATTTGTATTTTAAACATTTATCTGGATCAGTAATATTGATTATTTTCGTTTTCTTTATAATAAAGAAAACTTTGACCTTACCCAGGATTTCCCAAACAAAATCATTGGATGCACCACAAAAAATTTTCTGAGTTTAAGTGGACCTAACATGAAATTAAAAAAAAATTATTCAAAAACTTATGGTAGGTTAGAAACAAAAAAATTGTGTTGGGACTGATGGCTGAAAGATGGGGCCATTCAAATCTCTCGAATAATATTTCCAACAGAGTGGTTCTGGGTTCGACAGTGACCGGGACTGTCATCGGTTGTTTTGATCGCCAGGTCGATCGTTTTATGTGTTTCTGCTGATTATCGGGTATGCGTTCAATTTGAAATTGAAATTCGGCAGACAATAAAACCGTTCATTGTTGTAATGAGAATACATCAATTAAACTCGATCGATTAGAGCAAATTCAAAAAATTTCTATCGAAAATGATTTATTAAAACAAAACCATTGTGTTTCTCTATCAAAAAAATTTTTCATTGAAAAAGGAAATTTTTACTCAGATAAGAAATTCTAAAAGAGAAAAACATATACAATACCAATTTTAGACTTTATATGATTTGTTATTTTCGTTACGGATTTGTTAAATTTGGGACCCCGACAAAAGCGCCCTGACAAAATCGCCAACTTTTTGAAATTTTTGTTTAAATTCTTAACAGAACTAATTCGTAAATGAATTAATTTTGAGAGTCAAAAAAACTTTTTAACAAGAAAAATATTTTAATTAGAAACATTATAAAATTAGATAAAACGATATTTTGTGAACACTTAAAAAATGTTGTGAACAATACAATATAAAAAATTACAAATTGAAGCTACAACATGGTACAAACAATGAACAATTTGTTCTCCGTCAATAAATTTTCCATCCACTTTAATAAACGTTCTTGAATATTGTGACTATTTCCCTAATTATTTGGAGGATAATTATATTGGGAGAATGAGACGCAACCGTAGAGGAGTACCAATGTTTCCATTTAACGTTTGGAATATGTTTGTAAGAGTTAATAGTGATTTACCGCGTACAAATAACTCAGTTGAAGGTTGGCATTCAACAAACCGTGAAGTTCAACCATCCCTCAATTTTTAAAATAGTGGAACATTTTAAAAAGAACAGAAGCAAATGGAATTAAAATATGAACTTTTTCAAGCCGGATTTCGACGACCAGAAGCTTAGAAAAACAAATATGTAAACCTGAAGAAACGTATAAAAATATTAACAGAAAATGTTGTTAGTTAGCTTTTACAAATTTAAAATGATAATTGATATTTGTTCAATAATTAATTATTTCGATTTTGATTAAAAAAATTTTTAAAAGTACCTAACAACTGAATTAACATTATAATCAAGAAATAACTTACAATTTCTTTCCCGTAAAAAAACTATTGTTAATTAATAAAAATAATAAACGTCTTTTCTACAGAAGATCCACCAGCAATATAAAAAGCGAAAGTTTTTATCGCCAATCAAAAAATTACCAACAATCTCTAATTAATTATTATTGTTTGGATTATTTATTATTTTTAGTTACAAAGTACACTTGTAAAAAATTGTTTATTAAATAATTAAAATATAATTACTCATTAAAAATATGTTTTTTATTGTTGATAATGTTTAAAAAATAGTATTTTTATTTATACATTTATTTCAATAATATTAAAATCAGTAGTTAAAATTTTCTTAAGAAAATTTTATATTTTTCATGGTCTTGTAATAAAAATATTATTATTTAGTTTTTTTTATAAATTTAAAATATTATAAATTATTTTTTAATATAGTATTTAATATTTTAATATTTAGTCAATAATTACAACAAAAAAATAATCTAATATTTGCACAGTAATTAAAAAATAATTAATAAAAATATTCACTAATGAATTTATTAACAACATCAATATGAGTTTTACAACATTTATTAATATCACAAGCGCATTCACTATTTGAAATCTCTTGATTTCAGAGTTCATACTAATTATTTTCAATAAATGAAAATCTGTTTATAAAAATTATTAATTATAAAGAATCTAATTGGTTAATATTAAATCTAAACATTTTTTAAAAATGAACATATTAAATTAGTATTGTGAGGAATATTTGAATGTTTGATGTTTTGTGTTTGAATGCGTATGTTGATTTGGAAATGTGTCTCTCCTACCAATTCTTATTATCTAAAAATATGTAATGTTTAAATTTATTTTTAATTTCATAAAATTTTAAATAAGTTAATTAATTTTTATAATATTTAATAAATAAATCAAATTAATATTTTTTAAATAATTAATTATCATTTTAATTATTATCCAATAAGTGTTGAGTGAATATTTTATTTAAATATTTATTTCCCCATTTTCTAAAAAAGTAATGGAATTAAACCATTAATCAATTTCGCTTTGAATGCAAATGTACGAAAGTTTTGACAGAGATTGTCTTGAGGACAATCAAAATTGTTGTTTAAATAAAAATATAAAAAAATTAATTGGTGTTCTTAATAAGTATATTAAAATTTTAAATTACATTAAAAAATAAATAATACATTCAAAAATTATTTTAAATCTTTTTACATTAAAATTAAATTAAATTATTTTTAATTAGTAAGAATCAAAGAAAATACCAATCATCCATCTGTGTAGGAGAGGCACAATCCGAATCAACATACAACATGAACAATATCAACGCACAATTCAAAACATTCCTCACAGAATTCAAATTTTAAAGTATTTTTTACTTTTAGATAATTAAATTTACATATTATAAAATTTTTATAACAATATATTAAAATTTGGAAACTATTGAAAAATCATAAAAAATAAAAGTAATTGTTGGGATTCTTTTTGGTGAACTTTAAATTTTTGATATTTTTAAATTAAAAATCATATTTATATTTGAGATAAATTAAATATAAAGTTTGCAAATAATGACTTTGCATTTTAATTACGAACCAAATATGGCGACCATATCCAGCAACTCGGATCAGTTGATTGCGAGACTTCTCCTGAAAAATACTGGAAAGAAGACAATATCGAAACATTTATAGCAGCATGCTCAAGGTATTTTAAAGTGGCTAAAACACCTGAAAATATACAAGAGCTTTTGATAATTGGATTGCTTTCTCATGAACTTGTACCTGTTATGCGCGTAATTTCCTGATTTATCATCTTCCATGTCGATTTCAGTCGGATTTTTATGCGGAGTTCGATTATTTTCGTTAATCCGTTTATTACTGATTTTTCGGTAATTTTTTAGATTTTTTCGGCATCTAATTCATTCTGTTCGATATATTTTCGATTTATAATTTATTGCAGATTTGATGAATATTTATTATTATTGCATTTTCGTGGCTTTTTACGTTACTCCAGATCGATTGGAATTTGTTTCAGTGGCGTCCGCATTATATATGACATTGTTCACTAGAACGTTCTGTATTTTAAAACGGAATTTAATTTAATTTTTTTATGTTTCCTCTATATTTCTCCGCTTCCGTTGCGTATCTTGCCGCATTTTTTGTCGTTTAATTTTTTCATAATTTTTTCGAATTTTTCCTGGTTTTATCGGTTAATTTTCATATTATTTGTGTTTATTGATCGCAATATTACAATAAAATACAATATTATTAATTTTTAATTATTTTCTTGAAATTTCGCTTGTTTGATGTCAATTGCGATGTTTCTGTTTCTTGTTGATTTTTATGCGATTTTTCCGCGTTTATTTTATGGTTTTTTATCATTATTTCTTCATATGGCAATTTTCCAATTTATTCAATTTTACATTTATTTGTTATTTTTCCGCTGTTTTTTGACGCGCTCACTATTTTTTATTATTCGCGTGTATTTTACAGATATTTTAATGATTTTTCCGATTGTTTAATTCGCTTATTCTTTCGGGTTTTGTTCATTATTCGTTATTTATTGATTTATTATTTGTTATTTTTATTTCAATTTCATTATTTCTCCGCAAATTCTTAACGGATTTTTATAATTTTTTTTTTCGTTTGTTCGTAGAATTATTCTGGAATTTTAAGATAATTTTGCAGGCTTTTATCCAATTTTATCGCCTATTGATTCGTATTTATTTATTTTTCTATCAATATCGACACCTTTCATATCGTTTTGTACACATTTTGTCACTTCTTGTTATCTACTTATTATAATTCTTGCATTTTTGCACGAATTCTCTTGCTTTTTGTGTTTTATGCTCTTTTTCGATTATTTTGTTTTAAATGTACTTAAATTTTATATGTTAAATTATACATGTTTTTTATTAAATTTTGATTCTATCGCAACACATGGCAACGCTGATATGTTATCAAGACAGAATTATGACACCTGTACACAATGCCAAATGGAACAAGAAGAAGCAAAAAAGGAAGAAAACTGAACGAGATTATTAGCAGTGACTACGAGGAATCAAACCAGAGCCGGTATGAAAGAATTGATACCGAAAGAAAAAAGAAGCGATCTTATCATACAAACACATAGATTATTGTGTCATGCGGGAGCCGAAAAAGTATACGAATATCTGAGGGACAAGTTTGACATGGAAGAAGAAAAGAAGTGGTAGGATCATACATGGAGTGTCAACGAACATGGACAATAACCACAAAGACTAAGGAAGAAAACATAAAAATAACAATGTCAGAAATATTTGAGAAAGTTTATATAGACATCTGCAGACCATGGAATGAGACAGTAAGAAAAGAAAGATACATCTTGGGAATGATTTCAGTAAATAAATGAGCTTGACAGCAATTGAAAACAAGTGTTGGGTGTGATATTATTAGTGTTGGATTTTATATTATTATTTTAATTTTATTAATTAAATTTATTTGTATCATGGTATGCTTTAGCATCTGAGTTTATTTTGACCAAACATATCATTTATATATGTCTCTCCGCTAAGTATCTCTAACTCACACTTATTAGAGATCCATATCGTACCCCATCAACCTCCACTGGCCCTTTTATCTCGCCAGTGAAGTTGATGAAGTACCTATTGGGTTCTACATTATATTTAAATATATTAAGTCTATAAAAGTTGGCTTATGCTAATTCTATTTAATTAATGATTATTTTGTTTTCCTCAACATGTTATTTTTATTTGATTATTATATTTCTTATTATGAGTTTATCATTTTCATATCAGAGATTAAAGTTAAAAGAACATGAAAAAATTATATGTTGACATTGTTTTATTAAAATATAACTGTTGCGGTCGAAAAATAATATAACAATACATAACACACGTAATTATAAAAAAAAGTATAAAAAGGAAGAGTGAGGGGAAAAATACATTTATTTTGATCGAAAAGATAGGCCCCAGGATCGCTTTTGGTTATCCGTGTCGAGGGGGCAGCATTGTGTCGCAACTAAAAAACATTAGATAAAGAAAATTGGATAAGTGAATTGAAAGCTTACTCGATGAGAAGGACCAAATGGCATAATAAGTCGCCGGAACTAAACTGCCGAACCCCGAAAACGTTGAGAAGAAGTTAGCCGCTCTACAAAATAAAATAGTTAATTAAAAAGACCAAAATTAATTAAAGAACCTCTTGGACGACCCGTTGTTGTTTAGGGGTCATCCGACCCCCCACGTGTAGCTTGTGACGAGACCGGTCCCTGGATGTTGTCTGCGAAGCCATGACATTTTCCTGAAGAGGGTTATACCCCTGCAAAGAAATGTAAATTAAATAAAGAAAAACAAAGGCTAATTAACAAACAAAGAACAGTAAATAAAACTTACGATGA
>MQRK01241284.1:21744-33727 GCA_001938485.1 Girardia tigrina | reverse complement strand
TTCTTGACAGCTATTGGAAGGCGAGCAGAATATAACGGAATAGTGACCATACAATACAATTTTGACGGAGAGCTTATGCCGGAAAACGATCTAGAAGTATTCATACACATAGTGCGAGCATTAGTACTATCAAAGGATCAATGGACAAGACTACAACTGCCGGGACTGTCAGACAAAGTTAGCCGAATAAAAAGACTTGGATATTTAGTGTCCCCAGAGGCGGACGCACTTATAGCAGAACTAACACAGAGAGTGAAGAAACAACTACCGCCAGGAGCAACAATATTGACGATACAATTACCCAACGAGAAGCAACATTCGATGCGATTGGACTACCAAACGACAGTGCGAGAACTACGAGGACAAATCTACACGATAATACAGTTTTACGAACCAACACACATGGAACCAGAATCAATTCCGATAACCGACTTCGTCATAACGCATCTGGGGGAAATACTGGAAGACAATGAAAGGACCATAGCGTCTTACGGCCTGTGGGATGCACATCAGATGATAGTACACGAGAACCGAGAAACAGCAAGTATCAGTCAATATGAAAGAAAACCACTCGAAGTCGAACAGGACGTACAGGTGTTATTTACTTATTTTACTTTGACAGTATGGCCACAATTGACAAAGTCGACGAAAATGCAAGTGAATGCATTGACCTGTCACAGATCAAATCTGGAAAGTGATAGCGACGAGAGCGATAGTGACGAAAACCAAGAATACGACGAATCGAAAGGACAAATATATGTGCTAGATAAACAGTCGAAACCGTCGACATCCACCGGGAAAAGAGGACAAACAAAACAGTCATCGAAAGGCAAGAAGAAGGCTAACGACAAAAGATTAATGAAAGGATCACCAAACTTCGTAATGGATCTAACTGACGAAACCAATATATATCAAGGGGAGGCCACAAAGAAACCGAAAGGGGAAGCCTTCTATAAATTGTCACCAATGGAGAAACTAATGAAAATAAGAAGGGAGATAAAAGCTGCAAAACCGTCAAGAGACAAAATATGCACAATGCTGCAACAACTCGACTACAAGGAATACCAGGACTTAGAATTGAAAGATCTTGGAAGGGAACTGATCAAATTACAAAATTCACGTGGATGGGAAATACGGGAAACCGAAAAAGTGATAAAACAGTGGTTACGGGACCTCGGAAACACCCTGACGCAAATAACCTACAACTTTATGGTCAATATTCCAGGTGAAACACCTCGACAAATTTGGGCAACAGAATCTAGTCAAGTGAGGGATATAAAAGAGAATATCGGCTTTAAGGATAATTACAATCTTGTAATAAACGGACAAGTCTATGAGGATCAAACTTACATCGGACTAACTAATGCTAAATACGGAGAGATTGGTGAAATCAAATTGCGACCTAAAACAAACAGAAAACTACAGAAGGTCGGAGGACCCAGAGTAGTCGAAATAGACGAAATACCGAAAGTAATAGAAGAAACAACTGACGAGGAACAAAGATTTCAGCCGACAGTGACGTCGACTCCACGAAAAATAACAAGTCCGGAACGGCGAGAATCACAAGAACAACAGAGAATGCTAGAATCAATAACTCCACCCCAGGATAACGACCGCGATCAAAGTGTTGAACTAGAAGAGGTAGAAGTCGAAGCCGAGGATAAATTAACAGACAATGAAGATACAGAAGAGGAAGACAAGTTACAGACGTCCATAAGAAACTTAATCACCAATGTCGTAGAACCGAAATTGAAAGCCAGCACAAGCCAAAATCTAAACCTGTCCAAAAGACAACGAAAACAATCCTCAGTGGATATGGATGAGTCGTTAGAAGATTTGATATTTAATTTACCAGTCAGTGAACCAGCACAACCGATATTAAAACAAACTTATATGGATCAGTATGTAGACAGAGAAACGGGCACCCATTTAGAAACAGCGGAACAAGGCGCACAAACAACCAGATCGTGGAAACCGGCGCAAGTGCGAATAAAACAGGATAAAACAAGCACACCGGGTGCGAGCAATCCAAAACTGACGCAAAAACAACGATCGATGGAAGGAATGGCAATGGTAAAGAGCCAAGGTACAGAGATGCCAACAGGAAGAGACCTGACGGAGATGATTTTGATAGATCAAGTACGATTGCACATAAACTGGTTGACGGGCCAATCACGAAACACAGGATCGATCAAATTACCAGCAAAAAGCTATCCTCTAAATAAGATGTTGACAGCAACAATCAGAGAAGTCGACAGAAAAGTTAAAAATAGGACATTAAAGGATCTAGAGAAAGCAATCGACGACTATTTGGGAAAAGGAAGAGAGAAATCAAGACTGCAAGTTGCACTCGCCTGTGTAATATCATTTTGTGCAAGTAAATGTTACCAAGACCTCAGTAAATGCGAAAAGCTGATGAAAGCAGCATCAGAGATCGTCAAAAATAATATCGAACCTGGCATACAAGACTTAGGAGGATGGGATGAATTTATCAAAGACGGAATACAACAAGAGAACGAAGAACTCGAAGTAATGCAAGAAGCGACAATAGAACAGATACGGGAATTATGTGAAAAACTAATACGAACAAGAATCACACAAGGACCTACGCAATTCCAGAAAGTCTTGCAATTAATAACCTTATTACTAGTATTTTTGACGCAAGCTCCAGGAAGTCAAGCAATACTCGGATGGGACTGCGACAACATGAAAATCGGCAAACAACAATACTCACTATTAGATACTGAAGACTGCCCCGAGGCGGAACCACAAGCCTTTATACCAGTCGCAAATTACACTCACTATTACGTTTATCAAGAGTCAGACTACGACAAAATAAAGTTACGAGAATGCACGGTCTTCAGACAACGAGTGATATTTAACTGCGGTCATTACAGTTGGTCATCAATTATCGAGGACGGTTTGGAGAAAGTCCTGATAAGAATACCAGGAAAGGCTTGTTGGGATGCATTCGATTATCGAACAATACAAGTTGAACCGGATCTAAAAATAGATGCAACGCCCAACTCTATAACGTATACCAAAAAGTTTCGAGCAGGAAAGTTCACAAAGACAGACGGATCATGTCTAGGTGGAAATTGGGAGGATAGGAAAGAAGTCATGGTACGAGATACCTATGAGGTCGAACTGAAGGAATATGACGGTTGGTACGACACCAGCACTGGACGCCTAAAACAATGGATGAATTGTAAAATAAAAGATGGATATTGTGATGCAGGACTATCAACTTTAGCTTACAATTTGCCTCTAGATAGATGCCAATTAACGTTCTTAAAAGAAGGTTATTTCGACGAATATCAGGGCAAGTTATACAAAAATCACTTTCAAAGTAACAGCAATAGGTTCAAAAATAAAGAAGAGCGAGAACAGTACATGGCAGATTTGTTGAAGGAGGAAGCCCAAGCAAGAACTCGGTTAGATACTGAGGATACGCCAATAGCAGTTTTTTCAAGAGATGAAAAAGTTGGAATGCGGTTCATCAAAAAGGACACAGTTTCGAGATGTGACACAACGATGTTCGCGACTAATTACAAAGGATTCTATTTGAGTAAGACAAAAGTACACGATGTAACCAGAACCAGAGTAGAACCAACAGACATGAAATGGGAAGCCTATGTGAACAATAAATTGGCATTCTTATTCAATCGCCAAGAGCAAAAAATGGAAAAAAATCTATCTCGATATGGTTTCAAACGACTGTAAATTAAATCGAGAGATATTGAGATTAAAACTTGGAGTTGCAACCGTAAACACAGATTCAGTGGTACCTTTATTGCCACTACCGGCTGGACAATTTGGAAGGATAGTGGGCGAAGTAATGTATGTGTATCAATGCGTACAAGTAGACGTTGAGATGCAACCAATGAGAGGAGTATGCTACAAGGAACTACCGATCCGACATAATAATGCGACTAGATACTTACAACCAGTGACGAGACTGATACTGCCAGTAGAATTCATACCGATAAATATGATATGTTCAAATGTGCTACAACCCATATATCGAGATATAAACGGAAGATGGATCAGATTTCCGGAGAAAACAGAAGCAACGGAGCCAAGAAAATTTACATTAATGGAGTTAGCCAACAAAATGAGATTCAAGGCGATAGAAGTGGAAGCAGGAGGAATATATTCGTCCGAAGACATACAAAAGGCGAGAGAACACATACTTTTTCCGATAACAAGAGCTCAGATATTATCAGATATGGTGAACGTCGCAATGCAACAATTTACACCAGGAGGACGACCAAATTACGAATCACTGCTCTCGCCAGATCATTTTCACCGCGCGACGAAGAACATGATGAAAAGAATGTGGGGACGATTCATCATATTTGGACAAGCTATGGCAGGCCTGCTGGGTATCATATTAATCGTACAGATCTGCAGGACAATAATATCACAAATGTTAGCGTGTTTTGACATCTATAAAAAGGAGAGAAAGGTCAATAGGAAAATGACAGCCGGACTGTTGCCATTTGTGGCTAAAACACTTGTTTTGCATGGACATTCAAGAGATATCGAGAAAATTAAGAAACTGTTTAAAGCACTAAAGCATCTACCACCGATGACGAATGAACAATTTATTTGGTTCCTGAGACAAAAAATCGATAAAATGGACACGACCGACAAGCCAATGATTCCGATGTTCGCACCAGTCGATATGAGTGCTGGACAAGCGTTCAACAACAACGACAGAAGACCACCACTAAATGGCGGAGAAACTGAAATTTCAAAAGCAGATTGGGAAGCTTACCGGGACAGATTATGCAGATCAAAAATGACAAACTTTGGAAACTCGGAAAGGTCCTGGGAAGAGAAAGGTCTACAGGATTTCGAAAGACGGTTAGAAAACGCAGTAGCCAACTTAGACCCGCTGGTGAGTAATGACCCAAGAATACGGGAAAAGATCGAACAGATCCGACATGGACAACGACAACTACAAGAACACTTCCGTCACCCATATCGGAGAACGCAAGCAACGTTAGATCATATGAAAGGACAAATGACAGAAGTCCCGTTGCCAAGAGTGAGACCACCGACTTACACTAGTCACGACGAGTTAAATGAGGTACACGGGGAAATACCGCTAATACCGAACGAAGACGGGGAAGAACCTCCAATGTTACCACCGCCAAGAATAGAAACGCAAACTCTAACAACCCCAGGATTACCGACGAATTATGTTAAATCCGGAACAGCATCCATAATGATGACGTCAGCGGACCCAAATCGAGACGGTCACGGACCTTTAACGAAGATAAAAGTGAAATTAAACGGCAGATCAATGGAAGCCCTGATCGACACGGGCGCGAATGTATCAGTAATGAGATTCGATGCAATAATGCCGAAGGAATATGAAAATATTATATTGCCAGAAGAAGACAACACTGCAGTCGGAGTAAATGGAGAGACAATATCTTTCAAAGGAAAGCTCAAATGTCAAATAAGCTATAAAGGCGTAACGATAGATGCAAATGTAAATATAGCGAAAGAAATCAACGTACCAATACTGATCGGAACCGATCTATTGCCAAAACTGATACCACAAGGGATTTTGGATCTATCGACAATGAGATTGCTACACCGCAGTGGTGTGCCGTACGAAAATTTCGATGTAGTTGCTAAGCAAGAAATTATAATACCAAGAAGATCTCACGTGTATGTCTGTGTGGACAGTCCAGTTAAAATACATGGAGAAGCGATATATGAACCGTACGAACACTTCGACAAAGGATATAGAGTATCAACGGCAGCAAGTTTAACCACCATCGACGAGAAGGGGGAGATACCAATACAGATCACGAATTATACCGACGATGAAATCAAAATCAAACCAAATTCACGAATGGGACATATTGTTCATCTGGACAAAATAGAAGTTGTACAGCCATCTGAAGGCGACGAATTAACCGAAGCAGATATAAACATAGACAATGATGAGTTAACTCCAGAGGAAAGACAACAAGCAATAGATTTGATAATGGAATTCAAGGATGTGTTCGCCAAAAGTGATTACGACTTAACAGAATGTAATGCTGTTAGACACCCGATTCCGCTATTGGATAATACTCCCATAAAACAAAAATGTTATCGATATGCGCACTGTGACAGAGAAACATGCGAAAAAGAAATAGAGAAAATGTTGAAAGCTGGAGTAATAGAGCCCAGTTGCTCACCATGGTTATCACCAGTTGTGTTAGTAAAGAAAAAGGACGGGTCAACTAGATTCTGCATCGATTACCGAAAATTAAATGCCAAGACGAAAAAGGATACGTTCCCGTTACCAGATATCAACGACATGTTACAATCAATGCAGGGAGCGAAATACTTCTCAACAATGGACTTAAAAAGCGGATACTGGCAAATAGCGGTGGCTGAGGAGGACAAAGAAAAGACCGCCTTTTCAACAGGCAAGGACCTATACCAATTTAAAAGGATGCCCTTTGGGCTAACCAACGCGCCAGCAACGTTTCAAAGATGCATGAACCACACGACGCACGGAATATGTCAAGTTTGCGTATATCTAGATGATCTTCTGATTCACGATCCAACGGTAAAAGGACATTTGATGGCACTAAGAGCAGTGTTTTTGCGAATAAGAAAATGGGGATTGAAAATCAAGCCTTCAAAATGTAGCTTTTTAGCAAAGCGAGTGGCATTTTTAGGCCATGTATTATCAGCAAAAGGTAAAGAGCCAGACCCCAGAAACGTGGAGAAACTGAGAAACGCACCAGCACCTACATGTATCCGAGAAGTGCAAAGAGTGTTAGGGATGGGAAACTACTACAGAAAGTTCATCAAGGGGTATGCAGAACTAGTAAAACCAATGCAATTGTTAGTGAACAAAGACCGAGGATTTATGTGGGGCAAAGAACAAGATAAATCATTTGAGGCATTAAAGGAAAAACTGACAACCGCACCAATTGGTACACCCAGATTTTAAGAAGCCATTTGTTTTAGCAACCGACGCCAGCGGATATGCAGCAGGAGCTGTACTGAGTCAATACGACGATCAGGGCAAAGAACATCCAATAGCTTATTACAGTAAGAAGTTCGATAATAGTCAAAAGAAATATACTGTAACCGAACGAGAAGCTTATGCTATAGTGTTGGCAATAGAACATTTCCGACAACTGTTGTTAGGACACGAAATAATCATATCAACTGACCACAAACCATTAGTGTGGCTAGGAAACCACAAAGATACAAACGATAGGCTTTCGAGATGGGCAATGAAACTACAGAAATATTCACCCAACATCAGATTTCGATCAGGATCAGCAAATGCAAATGCCGACTTCATGTCGAGAATACCAGAAAATACGGCAGGAATCGTAAACCTACTGTATACATGCCGAACTGACCCACTCGATCTATTAGAAGCTCAACTGAACGACGATGAGATCAAAGTCATAAAAGAAGCCATGAGCGGAAAGGCAGTAGACGAATTAGAATGTGAAAAAGATATGAAAAGACACATAAACCGACATTTATTCCGATATAAGTTAGACGGAGAATATTTAATGGCACATTTTAATGAAGGGTTTCGAGTAGTAATACCCAAAAGTTTACGGAACCATCTGCTACAACAGTACCACTCAGGTCCACTTGGAGGACACCTCTCAGCGAGGAAAATATTGAATCGAATACAGCAGAACTACTTCTGGCCATTCATGAGAAAGGAAATAAACGAATATATCAACAACTGCGACATATGTAACAGCAGACGAGGAACGGGTACCAAGATAAAAGTACCACTGTAACCGATACCGGTGCCGAGTTCACCAATGGAAACGATAGCGATGGACGTCATAGGTCCTTTACCGGAAACAACGAGTGGCAACAAATACATCCTAATGATAACCGCTTTGTTAACAAAATACTGCGAAGCATTTGCGATGCCAGACCAGAAAGCAACGACAGTAGCAACGATATATATAAATAACATCTGCTGCAGATATGGAACGCCAAAGAAATTGTTAACAGACCAAGGAACGAACTTTATGTCCGGCCTATTTAAAGAAATAAACGACCAGATTGCGGTAAAACAGATCAGGACTACACCGTATCACCCACAATGTGATGGACAAACTGAGAGAGCCAATCAAACAGCCATAAATATATTATCGTGTTATACGAACAGATATCAAACGAACTGGGATGTAGTGCTAAATTTTATAATGATGGCAATACGAGCAACTCCTCACGAAGCAACAGGAATATCACCATATAAAGCAATGTTCGGACGAGAGTGTAATCTACCAATCGACATAGAACTCCAACCACACTTATATCAATATATGGAAGACAAAACACAACTAGCGTTGATCCAGGAACGACTACCTGAAATATGGAAGGACGTTCGCGAAAA
This sequence comes from Girardia tigrina, assembly GCA_001938485.1. NCBI lineage: Eukaryota > Metazoa > Platyhelminthes > Tricladida > Dugesiidae > Girardia > Girardia tigrina. The sequence continues at coordinate 25,329 of MQRK01241284.1, read as the reverse complement.
GATAAAATTTCACCAAGAATCGATGAAGGATAACTATGATAAAAGTGCTAAACCACACGGACTGAAAGTTGGTGATCGAGTTATGATAAACATTCTCGAATTTGTACCTGATACAGTATCGAAATTACGACGACCATATAAAGGACCATTTCAAGTAGTAGCAGTGACCCCAACGAATATAAAAGCAATTTTGGAAAACGAACCAATGAAAAGGCCTGTGTATGTACACGCGAACAAATGCAAACCGATAAACCGGAAGTCTGAAGACTTACAACAACCACAAGTGGATCGGACGAAAATTCGAAATGAAGGCAAACAAAAGTCGACAACGATCAGTAAAGGCAAAAGTGACAAAACGAAACATGTTGTAGAACCGACAAAATAGAACCGAAACAGGCAAGTCAATATGCTACAGAACGTGCCAAGAGATATGTTCAGTGTATATGGCGACTCCACATACGGACAATATGGATTAGTCAGACTAATGCAACCGCCTACGGCGCCACAGAATACCGAGGACGGTATTTATTCGGAGCCGGGAGAGCCATCGAAGTCTTTTCCATCAACCAGTAAACCTTACAATATGAGTAATTATCCATTTAGCCAAGTGGCAGAGAATCAAGCGGAACAACAAAAAATAAATCAAGAAAGATTGAGAGTAAGATGGGAGAAAATGTGGCAGATTGGATTAAAAATATTCGTTCCCGCAGCGACAGCGTGGTTATTTATACTAACCATTATAATGATCGTCGGACATGCAAAAGCCACGGAAACTGTACAAATAATACGAGCTGGAAGAATTGAACTGCGGCTAAGAGGCCAAAAAATATTCATGAATACACCAGGACGAGGCGAAAAGAAAATACTCATATATAAGGCCACCGAGAACAGAAACTACTGCGAGCAAGTAGACAAACGCAATCTGAAGATAATGTTTCAAACCCCGACAATTATCAACATTGCAATCCTAACAAAGAAGACCAAATGGAAACTGATAAGCATTGGAGGATACGAACTCACTGGAAAAGGAGAGCACAGAAACAATCTAGAGTGTTTACAACAAATCCAGAGAGAAATACTGGCCTATACCGAGGTCAAGCAGACTAAACGAATAAAAAGGATTGAAATCGAGGACACAATCAATAATGGCACAATAAAAATACACCTGACATTGAAGAAAGATAAGATCGCGAGAATGGCATACCGAGCAGGACCATACGGCACGACAATGACACTAGACGAACAAAAGAAAAATATCACGATAAAGCGATTTAAACAACAAGCTAAAGGCGAATACCTAATCACCTTGTACAACAAAGTAATAAACGCTCAATCTGAGGATCGGACAGAAGTCAATTTTCGCCTTGAAGTATATGAAGTACAAGGGACGCGAATGTTAACGCTACACCCTAGAGATTGGCCGCGAGGAGCTGAAGCTGAAGGCCATCAATTATTTGAACAATGGATGGAACCTGTGAAAGTCCGAGAGGTATGTCAAACGGTAATGGAGATGCGATGGAAGACTTTTAGAGATTTTCACATTAGCTGGAACAGTTGGTACATCATAATAGAAACAACTCAGAGCCGAAGAACACTGACGATCGTTGCAACTAACGACGACAAAGAGGAAATTATTAAGAGTATGGGAGGAATCAAATACGAACGTAAAGCGCAAATATGGATGCGATGTAATCAAGCAAACCGCTTCCGAGTGCAAATAGGAAGTCTGAAGGGAGACAATTATGCCGAATTTTGGATCGTGAACTCCATATTGTATTATCCTGTTGAGGAACAATTATTACCAACTTTGAGACGTTTAGCAAAAAACAACACCGAGAAAGTTATTAAACATCAAAGAATACAAGGACCACTGTACGTGACGTGCACTAATCGGCGACAAAGACAGCCTCAGGAACCGTCACACCTCCAAGTGGGTGAGGACTTCGAAGGGACCATATACGGGGTATGCGAGCAGTCCATGAACAAAAAGAGAAGGAACAACGAACTTGCAACAATCCGAGAATATTCAATATTAATCCCAGCCAGATCAGATATCAATCGAACAGCACAATATTACGAGTATCGAATACACAAACCCAATCCATTTCACACTGTACACTCCAGAAAAGGACCGAAACTGGAAAACTATCTGTATAAAACCTATAACTTATCGATACCTGAAGCAATCCTGACGAAGGAAGATATAAAACATGCCGAAGAATCACTAGATCAATTAGTACAGCAATGGCTCGAGCAGAAAAGAATACAGACTAAGCCACAGATTTTCCAAAATACAACAACACGTCCGAATCCGAAAGCAGCCAGAAGCAGCATAGAAGAAAAAATAATAAACGGAATCATAGCAAGCGCAATAGTAGTGGCAGTAGTCAGCGTTGGCATCATGATAGCTATTTTAAAATACTCAAACTGAAATAACCTCCGACACGGCAAAGGAAAGGGTATGAACCCAACCACGTTGATGCTTGGGATGGCAACTATAATGACAAGCGAAACAATTCCAAAAAACGAAGCGGCGGAGTACCATTTTATGTGGGGAACAATAAAAGTGCAGTACGGGAGAACTTATATTAAATCAAAGGCGGAATTAGTATTACAAGACTCACGAATACCAGAATGGATTTGTTTGGCCAAGACAACGGATTATGAATTCCATTGCTCAGAAATGACTGCACCACAAAACATGGCAACACCAACAGTAATCGTAGCACTACAACTAATACCCGCGAGAGTACCCTCCAGTGAAAGCCGAGCACTCGCGATAAATTGGTACACAAGCGTGATCGTATACGAGGACAAAATAGAATGGGATATGACACCCTTCTATCTGAACAGTGAATGGCTAATAAAACTATTATACCCCGAAAGTACATTCGGTCTGAAGAAATTTCANCATCAGCACGCCGTACAAATAATAGACGACGAAGTGTTATACACAGCCAGTTTGAGTGAACACGAAAAAGCATGGGTAAATTTCAGAGAAGGATATGACGGACAATGGGAACCAAATGCCTGGATTGGAAAGAACCGATTAAACTTAAGAAATGTACACGGTAATAATCGGGCGCAATTATCGGTGCTGATAACAAGAAAAATCGACAGCGTGGATTACAACACCATTTACCAGGAATGCACCATCAATAAAGGACGGATAACGACGACCAAATCTCGAGGTCTACTAAACTCAACCTACTCATTATATCAATACGACTTACCACAATACGACCTATTACCGAAGATGACCGAATTATACAGTATCAACAGATACGAAGAACAGAAATCGACGGAGAACAGAGAGCGTGAAGATATTGATAAACACATACGGCGAACAAGAATCGGTGAATATGAAATCAGATATACGACGCAACGGCTCGGAGTAAGGCGAGTGGATCCTAACAGTTACCAATCGATGATCGTTCTATGTGTAACAAGCCATAAGTAGGAGATTCATCACGCTAACGACACGTGGGTGTATTGCCGAATGTCATCCGACTTAGTCAGGACAGGAATATTATCAATCCATAAAGACAAGAAAATGGTTACGATCGAGAAACACATCGAATTCGG
>MQRK01241283.1:0-11397 GCA_001938485.1 Girardia tigrina | reverse complement strand
GAGGAACCAATCAGAAGCGTTTCTAAGGTGATCGCGACCGTTGCTAAGGTGATCGCGACCGTTGCTAAGGTGATCGCGACCGTTGCTAAGGTGATCGCGACCGTTGCTAGGGAACCGTCAACCAATCAGAAGCGTTGCCAAGGTGATCGCGACCGTTGCCAGGGGGCCCGGCGGCCAATCGGAAACGTTGCCAAGGTGATCGCGACCGTTGCCATGGTAACCGCGACCATTGCTAAGGTGATCGCGACCGTTGCCATGGTAACCGTGACCGTTGCCATGGTAACCGTGACCGTTGCCATGGCAACCACGGTAACTAGTAACACCCCCCCGGGGGGGGTCTGAGGGAGAATCCCCATTTTTCCCCTACTCCTTCGGGTTCGAATGGTTTATATCAAGCATAAGGCCCGACAAACCGACGCAGCGACCTTAGGGATATGAAAAACCACACTATAGAATATTCTAGATCACCTAAAAATGATTCTGACGAAAAGAGATAGGGTAAGTTATTGAAAAGAACATCGAGGAACTGCGGTGGTAGCGGACGAAACACATTGCTAATTTATTATTTTACAGTTAATGCGGTAATTAGGAAGGATTGAATGGTTGAGACTATATGAGTTAACTAAATAGATATTAACTAAATATATATTAACTAACTAAAAAATATTGAAACAAAATTAATAACATTATAAATAAATGATATAAGCGATAAATTTTAGGCCTTTCATAACTCAACAGTTCTTTACGAGTATTAAGAACACCAATTTGAATTTTTATATTTTTATTTAAACAACAATTTTGATTGTCCTTAAGACAATCTTTGTCAAAGCTTTCGTACATTTGCATTCTAAACTAAATTGATTAATGAATTAATTCTCATTATTTTTTAGCAAAGGGAGAAATAAATATTTTATTAAAATATTTACTCAAAAGTTATTGGATAATAATTAAAATAATTATTAATTATTCAAAAAAATAATAATTTGATTTATTTATTAAAAATTATAAAAATTAATTTACTTATTTAAAATTGTAAAATTATTTGAAATTAAAAATAAATTTAAACATTACATATTTTCAGATAATAAGAATTAAAATATTAATCATCCATCTGGGTTGAGAGACACAATTCCGAATCAACACACAACATTAAAACACAAAACATCAAACATTCAAATATTTCTCACAACGAGAGTATAATTTATGTAAGCGGTAAACTATAATGAAAATTTGAGGCTTCCCAAAACGTAAGACCAGTTATATTTATAACTCGACCATGGGAAAATTTAATAGTCTACGAAAAGTAAAACTGTAGCTATTAGGTTTTAAAACTAATAAAGATTTAACAATTTGTAGAATTATAAAGCCAATAAAATATGAAATTAGCAAAGGCGCAAAACGTAAGAGGAAAATTGAAAATCTAAGAATGGTAAAACTAATAGTTTTGAAATAATAAGCTGTGAAACTAATAAAAATTTATGAAACTACTTATTGTATAAAACTGATAACTCATTACATTGGTAACACCGTAAAAATGCAAAAGTTAACGATAAGAATTATAAACCGATAAACGATATGAAGATTTAATATTGATAAAAATATCTTTAAATTAATAACATCACAATAAATAAAATGACGATTGGAGAATGTTACAAATAGAAAGATAAAATTATGCTAAAAAATAACAAACAAAATGAAGATAAAATAAAAGTGCAAAATTACAAAACGACAGCCGGGGCATAACCAGAGGTTACCTGCTGTTGCTTATCTCCTAGGACACCGTGAACTGGATCGTGAAATTAAAATCGGTGAACTGGGTGCTCTTGTAGCTCTTCATCGATTTGGGTCGATTTAAATGCGTTTTCTCCTATCTGTGCAGAATATAAATTGTAGTTGTTGAAGTTATAGTCGTGTGCAAGTGAACGCTTGTAAGAATAAATATAGGAATGAAAATGAGTAAGTGTAAAAAAATTTATTATATTTGTCCCGAAATACCTTTAAGAATAATACATTGCAATGATATAAGTACATTTTGAGGTTTACGACATGCATATTATTGAGGGTAAACATTAACGTACAAAATGTGAAATATTTATGAGTCTAAGGGTATGTCAGTTCTTGTTAATATATGTAAGGTTATTAGTAATAACTTATTACTATATCCAGAAATAGAGATCATCCTATGGCTAAGACCAACCGAGCAGTGACAACCGGTTAAGGTGTATTAAACTAAATAATCTGTGTTTGAATGTAATTATCTGATAATATAGTCTAGAGGACCACATATATAATAGTGTGTTCACCGAGATGGTACCGTTATTTATGGCGGAAATAGGGATATTTTATGTCTGTTGGATCTCTCATGCCATTACTCAATACATTTCGGCTCGATATTTGCCACAATACCAGCTCATTCCCGACTACTGAGGAGTATGAACAATTGCAATCGAGGACCTCTCTTTGTACTGGCTTGAATCCAGACGAGCCAATGCTCCTCACTCAATTTCCCAAACAGTCAGATGTACCGACATAATAAATTTATTATAATTAACTAATGTTATCGTAAAAAATTCTTACTTGATGTTTTAAACTCGTAAATATTATCAACCTCTCTGAAAGCCGAACTAGCCTATGAAAAATTAAGTCTGTTAAAAGTTCTCAACCCAAAGGCGCTAATAACTCTTCTTCATTGCTTGCAGATGAAGATAAATTAGGTACACTTCCCAGCAGCATTAAGAACTGTGGTGTTGTAAAGGAAAGTAAAATCGACTGGGATGTTGTCATCGTTGATGACTGAGGGCTCTGAGCTACAGCGTCTATAATAACCGAAAGTCTAATAATTTAAAACCTCTCAATTGTGTATCTTTAAGCCAAAAGTACCTCAACAGTTATATATATTATACACCGTTATTTAAAAGGCGTAGAAAGTTGACAAAATGGTTGTAAGTTGAATCAACTAAATTTTACTGTTAAGAATTAAGAATGCAACAAATGATCCTCCAAGCAAAAAACTAATAAACTCTTTAGTTGAAGCGGCACATCCTAACTCAGGTCATTCTCACAATATAGCACCGCTCTCGATACAAATCATTTTTCATATGGATACAATTCATATTTGTGACGCTCTGCTAAACTTCCTGACCCAAATAACAAACAACATTATTTTCTGATTGACACAGTATTTATGATTGCAGTCCTTTGTTACGGCACGAATATGATCATATAATTTTCAGAAAATCCTTCTCCATACCCATCTTCCCGCACGCACAAGAACCTTGCCGAGAGTTTGTAGGGATAATCAAACTCGACTATCTCCGTTAGTTGTAAGTAGGCTCCGAGCGTGTAGATATGAAGAACAGGAGAAAGATTCCCTGGATTCTGCCGTTTCCTTCCAAATTGAGCCGATCGCTAGAAGACCCTCTTGAGACCTTAGAGAATAAAGAAAATTAATTAACAATCCCTAATTAATTAAAAAATTACCCGCGATGATTCAGTGTGAATCATGCAGTCACATGATTTTCCAGACGGCATCTTTCGAGGAGTATTGGTCGGTAACAAACGACGACAATCTATCAACCGCATAAACAGATATCAGAGGGTCGCCGGGATGGAGAGGACATCCTGAGCTAATGGCTTTCGCAGAATCAAAAACGACAATTGATGGCAGTAACAACGGACCACCAACGACGATCGGATTGAATAATAACGATAACCGGATAGTTAACATAAACAAAGTAAATTTTTCCGAAATGGTTATCTACTAACCAGAGCGAACTGCTGCCATATCCGTGAATCGCGGATGTTGCGACAATTAACCGAATAAACCAACAGGCAGCGCAATCATGTTTTCCCCCCTTTCCTCCTTCCTGTCATGCAAACATTATGACGACAAAAGAATGTCAGCCTTTCGAAATTATGCATGTGGGTGAAACATGCACACAGGACATCCGAGTGTGTCGGGTAAGGTATTATCTCAACCGGGTATAAATACCCGAGATGATTTAGAACGCAGACACACTTTTATACCCACGAAACTATACGTGAATATTTGGACAACTTAACTTATCCAGAAATTGTAAATTACAGTGATTTCATAAGGTAAATGATACATGATTATTAATATTATGATCATTCTTATTTCATTTTGCTTTGATTTTATTTAATTGCTGAATAATTTGATTGTGCTCGTTATATATATATATATATATATATATATATATATATATATATATATATATATATGTGTGTGTGTCTCTTTTACTTTTATTCTTTAATAAATGTATTTAATCAATTTTCTAGTTAATTTATTATCTATTATTTTGCGTGAGGTATTGAATTGCTCACTGTCTATCTGTCTGAGAGATATATATTTTTCTTTTATTTGTTATTGTAATAAACATTTATTTACTCATCCGATTGTCAGAATTGTCTACCCACCTATGGAGGCTAATAATTATGTTACATTGATCAACGGTATTGATCTAAATGACTTGAGATTTCACAATATTGTTCTTGCAATAGAATTTTTACAGGCTTTAGCTAATTTTCCTGAGGATCAAACCACAATGTCAAAACACTCAATCACCTCAACTTTGCCGGACGTTGACGACGTCGAATTTGCAGAAATAGAGACACTAAATAGTCTCCCATATTCCATTGCTAAATTTCTGGATGACAGGAAAGTGGACTTTGTACCGAATAGGGCAGGTGTTAATTTGGACCGATCTAAGGGGAGACCGACTCTATCTGAATCTCTTGTGGATAACCAGCTTCTTCCACTTGTTCCTTTTCCACTCCTATTATTGACACAGCTGTAACTAACATAGAATCCTCTATTGGTCTTTTAGTCCCATCTTAAAGGCTTATGGGAACTCTTCCTCCTCTGTTCAGCAACTCTCCCCCATCTAGAAATCATAGTTTCGATTATGGCAGTTCCTCTCATCCACCCATGGTAAATAGTCCTCTAAAATCTTCTCCAGTATCTCCGCAGAATCCGCAGAAACGGTACACTTACTAATTTGTGCCTACTCAGGTCGTCCCCCTCGTCTATGCTTCCCTGAAACCCAAAAAAATTGATTTACTTTCTAATAATATGTGACTGCTCTCATGTCTCCCGCAACTTGTCTCGTATCTTCCGAACTTCCAGCAGATCTCTGTATCGCCCCAACAGTAGGAACTGGCATTGACATGTTCTTTCATCATTTGGTCATGGTGACAGCATTTTGCTAATTCCAACAAACATCAGCCCTGAAATTCCGCTATCCGAACTTAGTTCTCCAGAAATAAACATTGCCAATGAAATCATCTCCAACACAAAATCTATCGTCATACCACTGCATTGAATCATGTCACTGGATTGTAGTGATTATTGATATCGTTAGAGGTGCCTTGCATAATACATAAAATATATAAAGTTAAAAAATGTAAATAGTAAAAAAATGATTTTTTAAAAACTCAAAAATCTGTATAATAATTAAAATAAACAAAAATCGTAAGTTAAAAAGTTTAGATTAATTGAAACTGATATATTTTAAAAAAGAAATATTTAGTAAACATTTTTTGAATAAAGTATTGAGGAATTTAAATTGATTTTTATGAAAACAATAAATTGGGTAAAATTTATAATGTAGAACGAAATTATTTTGAAAGGATTTAAAGTTAAGTTAAATATTTTTAACGAAATTATTTTACAGGAAGTTAAAGCTAGAGTAAGGTAAATAATTTTTTAATATTGTAGAAATATACATTCGAATAATTATATTTTTATAAAGCTTTTATTTATATTTGATATTTTTGGTTGTATGTGGTGAGTTTATTTCTTTATTATTGGATATGTAACTTGAAAAAATTATAATCGCGTACTATATAAATTATTGTATATTTTTTTATTTCTTTTATGTATGTTGAAGTTTTTTTGTAACTGATTGTTATATTCAGATGCACCGTTATTTCCCGAGCCTAAATTAAACATCAATCTGGCTTCGAACAATCAGTACAGTTAATGTAACAAAAGGGTTATATTATATTAAAAATTTACTGGAAAATTGTCGGAAGTGGGTTGGACATTTTAAACACTGTGCTTGAGTGATTTCTACTTTAAGCATTTGACAAAAAACTTGACTTTCTGCATCGTCGATTGATTCTAGAATCCATAACTAAATTAACTCTTCGGTTGACATGTAAGAGAGTTTATTTGAACATAAACTTTCCCTTTCAGCAGTTTTACAGTCAAATACAAAAAAAGGCCATAACATATTGTCAGTTAAACTTTCTCAACATACTAATTTGAACATTAATACCAATTCTAAAACCTTGAAAATTAATATCAGAAGCAATATGTGACGAAAATATATGCTACTGCATCCTAAATATTACTAAATGTTACTCAGCTTTTGAATGAAACAACTCTACAAGCAATAAATTCGAGAGGAATAGCAAAAAAAGTTTTCCCATCAATTTCTATTGACTTAAAAATGCTTTATTCAATAAATCAAACTCTGGACACCCAAATGGACATTGCAAATCTTTTGGATCCATGATTCAAAAGTCATTCATTCATTGAGGAGGAACGAAAACCGTATAAATAATCTTTTTTCAAAACATTGTACTTTAGCATCAAAATTTTTAATTAATAATATTATTATTATTGTAAGTGATCATTTTGAAAAATACGAGTTCTAAACCAAGCTTACGAAACTCACACCCATGAACGAGTTCATATCAAAACTTGCTGGAAAAATAAATACCACTAAAATGCAGAAAGTGTAATCTGTGAATATATAAATCTACCTTATGCAGCCGTTAAATCAAAATGTGCAAGATACAAACTTATGGTGGCGCGAAAATGTTAATCGTTTCCTGATTATTGCATCTCATGTTAGAAAATATTTATCTATACCCGCTTCCAGTGTTCCTTCTGAACGAGTATTTTCCGTAACAGGATATATCGTAACAGCTCAACGGAGTTGTTTAACACCTAAGATTGTTGAACTGTTCACCATTTTAAACTGTAATTTGTAATAAAAATATATTTAAATATTAAAAGTGTTTGTTACAATTGTTAATAAATCAATAACTCGTTGTAATGTCTGATTCTATCAACATGAACATTTAAAAAAAATTTTTCAAACACCTTTGTTTATTTAACTGTTTTTTTATTTTAAACTACCTTGTCCCTGACAAAGCCGCGTTAGCCTTTAGTTGTAAATGAAATATAAATATTTTTGAATGGTGTTTATTGTGTGTTGGAAGATTGATATTTTAAATAACTTAAGTCGGGTTCTTTAATCAAGTATTAAAATTTAAATAATCACTTTAAAATTAAACTAATATTTCATAAATAATATTTTATTAATATTTTAATAAAAAATTATTTAAAATTTAAAGTATAAATTATTTTTGTAATAATTAAATTGTAATTTAAATTTGTTTGAATAATAAGACGTTAAAGAATATTATTAAAGATTATCAATCAAGAACGATGACGAGCTACACAAGTTTTACGGAGAATTGTTCTAGTGGCAATTCAAATTGTGAAATCAATAAATGTAAAGAAAACTCAAATAATGTTCTTAATATGGCGAAAAACGACCACGTGACTGCGAACATTAGTAGTCCTGAAATATTTGACGAATCTGAGTCAAAAGTTGAGGAGTTCTTAAAGAGCTTCGGCAGACATGCGAAGATCATAGGATTCTCAGAAGAAAGAAAAGTCTTGCTGGTGACAGTATTCATGACTCCGGAAGCAATAAACAAATACGAAAATGCACAGGGAAATACATTGGAAACAAAAATGAGATCTGCATTCACCAGAGAAAAGAACATTCTGAAGATAATAAGGGAACTTGTTGAAATAAAAGTTGGATCAAACGACCCCTCAATCGTATTCCGGAAAATAGACGAACTAGTTTGAAAACTATTAGAAAAGAAATTAGGAAAAAAAGAGATATAAGACTTAGCATATGCTAACTCTGTAGATGATAGAGAAGTGAAGAGAGAAATAGCTTTGAGAGATATCTCGAAAGCTGAGGATATCGAATGTATACAGAGGAAAATATATGAATTCGAATCAAAGAGTAATGATATAAGGGTGGACGCGTACACCACAAAAAGAGACAACGAATGGAGAACAGTCAAACATAAGAGACGACAGCTAAGACCCAAAAACGCAGAAAGAATAATAGAAGAAGGAAAGAGATATTTCAAAACGAGAAAAATTTATTGTCGGGCATGCCACGAAGAAAGTCATGTGAGAAGAGAATGCCCAAACATCAAGTGCAACCACTGCAATAAAAAGGGGCACGTAAGAATACAATACTATGAAAATCCAAATAGATTCAGAGAACCGGAGCAATGGAAACGGGACAACGGAAAGACTGGAAGAGATGACAGGAGAAATTATTCGAATGCGAAATATTGAGAGCGAAATTCAAAGACAAATAGAACATATTCAGTGACTGAATTAGGAGAACAAAATGAGGAATGGGACAGAATGTCCGAAAGAACAGATAGAAGGGAAGATGTTACAAGGAGAGATTACTTCACGAATAATATGAAATTCAGAGACGAGCAGGGAAACGAGGATTCACGATCACAGGGAGAAGTGATCAGTATGCTTCAATAGGAAGTAAATGTAGATGTATGATTGATTGTATGTATGAATTTGTATGTGATTGTATGTTTGAAGATGTGTTTAAAAATATTCCTCTGGAGATATGTATACTAAATAGTGAACATGATGGAAATCATGGAAAACGTGATAATATGAAAACCGAAAAAGAGAAGAAGAGTAAAAAGAATGCAGATTATTGAGAATACCAATGTTTAACATAAATTATAAAGAATTGAAAGGATGACCAAGTAGAGAGTTTCGCATAAAGAATAAAAGTGTACAGTGCCTGTCGGACCAGGGGCCCGAATCAATGTTATTAAAGCAGAGATTATCAAAGATATGAAAGATATCAAAATAGAAGAAACAAAAAGACGAATACACTGTGCAAATGATTCGGAACTTATAAACTATGGAATTGTGCAACTAAAAGTGGTAATTGAAAGGTTAGAGAAAACGATTGATTTTTTGTAGTTAAAGATCTAGATCCAGAAATGGTAAAAGGGATAGATTTTTTGCAAAATTTGGAATAAAGTTGAATAAAGAACCATTTCACACAGAAAATGTATTAGTAATACGAGACAGCCCCTCTGATGAGGATAGACTAAAAAGAAATAAAGAGCTATACAAAAATAAAATTGACAACCAACTAATGGCAATTTTAACAGAATATAAATCAATATTTATGGCCGACAAATGGGATATTGGAAGAACCTTACTGACAAAACATAAAATCGAAACGCATGCAGAACCGGTATTAGTGAAACCATATCGACAGCTTAAAAATTTCGAAGAAAATTAGACGATATCATTAAAAATTATGAAGAAAACGATATTATCGAAAAGTGCAGTTCTACGTGGAATTTCCCTCTGGTATGTGTTTGGAAAAAGGAGAAACAGGACATAAGAGTGTGCGTAGATTTGCGACAATTAAACAAAATCCCGGTCAGACCTGCTTTTCTAATGCCAAATGTGGAAGAGATGTGGAACACACTAAATGGAGCAAAGTACTTTAGCAAGATCGACTTAGGAAGCGCATATCATCAAGTAGAGCTGGAAGATGAATCAAAAATCAAAATAGCACTTTCAACAAAGAATGGTAAATACTGTTTCAAGAGAATGCCGTTCGCAATTGTAGCGGCACCAGCAATGTTCCAAAAACTAATGGTAAAGGTTTTGGGCGAATTGAACTGGAAAGAGGCAGTTGTATATGTGGACGATATTTTTATTTTTGCGAAAGATAAAAAAGGAACACTTCAAACAAATTGAACATGTATTTAGTAAAATAAAGGAATCTGGTCTAAGAATAAACCCGGAGAAATGTCACTTCTTGGTTGAAAGGACAAAGTTTTTAGAATACGTAATCAGCAAAGAGGGCATAGAAACAGAACAGACAAAGATCGATGCGATTAGAAAGTTTCAGAACCCCTCATGTGTTAAGCACTTAAGAAGTTTTTCGGGTTTAACAAACAATTACAGAAAATTTCTTAAAGACTACGCAAAATATTCAAAAGTATTGGAAGGGCTGTGTGGAAATAATAAAGATAAAAAATAATATGGACGGAAGAGTGTAACGAGGCATTTCAGAAATTATAGGAAAAAATGATCAAAACACCAATACTAGCATACCCAGATTTTGAAAATGAGTTCATATTTTTTATTATGAGTTCAAATATCTTTTAAATAAAATCAATTTAAGCGTACATTGTTTAAATTAAACGAAATATTAGAAAAATAATTTAATTTGATTACTTAAATTATTTTTTATTAATAGTACGTTAAAATCATTTGTTATTAAAATATTTTATTTTCTTTACTTCTCTTCTTACAAACTTTAAAATAGATTTCATTAATTAAACTTTTACATTTTTGATACATTTCTGTAAATTATGTAAATAAAACTTTGTAATTTTTGCATAATATTAAAAACAATTAAATTTACATAAAATTTTCCTTTTTCAGACTAATTTAAATGTTGTGTGATCATTTTTAGAATAATTAAGTGAGAAATCATCTATAAATTTACAGGTAAAATGCCGATTCTTTATATGAAATGTACTCAATTGTTTTCGTTGGTTTGATTTTAATCAGTGAGTATTTAGCTTTGCCAGTGGAGTACTCGGATTGCGGATCGGTGTCGGGTCGAGTACTGTCAGTCGATATAACACCTTGTAACAGTCGACCATGTAAACTGATAAAAGGGACCAAACCCGAATTAAAAATAAAATACGAAGCTTTGCAAGATATAACTTCAGTTTCAGAGGCAGTTTCTGGAACGATTGGAACCAAAAATATTCAATTTAAATTGCCTAACACCAACCTTTGCAAGTTATCGAGCAAGTCATGTCCAATAAAGAAGGGTTCAAAAAGGACTTACGCTAATGCATTAGATATTTTAAAGCAATACCCAACTATTAAAGTTCCAGTAACCTGGAAACTTATTGATCAAAACGGGAAGAATATTGTTTGCATTAAATCGGTTGCAGTAATTTCTGCCTAAAAAATGTGAATTTTTATTAATAAAGTTTACTAATACTTGTTTCTATTTTTGACAATTTTTTTCTATTAAAATAGGATAATTTTTAGATAAATAAAATATTTTAATGGTCATTAAATTTGACTCAGTCAAAATTGTAATATTGGAAACTTGAGCCGCAACAATTTACAAGAACATCCTCCAAAAGATAAATTCAAAATGTTTCATTCATTAATAAATCTACCAAAATAAATCATTTATAAAGCAAAAGAAATTTTTTAAAGCAATTTTAAGTATATATATATATATATAT
>MQRK01241279.1:15515-30589 GCA_001938485.1 Girardia tigrina | reverse complement strand
TCAATTATAGCTATCATATTAATTTCTTTTATTTAAAATATTGTTATATAACATGAGTAATATATATATATATATATACTAAATTACAGAGATATATCTTAAATAATAGAAAAGATAGGACTTTATTTAAAAAAGTGATAATTATATGACTCAGACTGTAAATAAAATTAGTTCTTTATTCAATCAATTCACTTTACATTTTTAATGAGCAGCTCATAAGTTCTGAGTAATTAATTTTTGCTTCATTCTAGCAGCGGCAGATTCCTCGACAAAGTTTGGAAGTCTGCGAACCATGTTCACTTGAATTGTCGTTGCATCACCCGACTGGAGAACGAATCTGTGAAGTTTTCTGGCTGCCAGAAGCACTTCTTTTAACGATATATTTGGATCTATGTCATCATTATTGATGTTACTTTCATCATCCCTAACTGATAGAAGTAACTTCTGATGCTTAGAAATTTGCTTCAGTATATCACCATCGATGATTTACCCTGTCACCTGGACGTCATCATCACCAGAGAGGAACTGCTCAGCACCAACGTTTCCAGAAATGCTTAATAGATTATGCTTTCTAATGAAAATGTTGTCGAAGTCATTATTGTCTTTGTAAGGTTCAGGATCACGTTCCTCTTTATGAATGAAACAAAAACAGTTGATGATGGTGCTCGATTTCACCAAGTCCGATGATTCGCGGAGAAGTATTATTGCATCCAGAAGGTTGAAACAGAAGTCAATATTCTCATCATGTTATCTGAGGTGCTTTTAAGCAAGTTTTCTACGGTAAATGTGTCTAACTTTCTTGATAATGCCGCAGTCCATCGGCTGAGTGCATGCTGGGATATTTGTAGGGAGGAAGTGAAGCTCGATGTGTTTCAAATCACTGATGTGAGGGGTGACAGGACAATTGTCAACAATTAGAGCAACTTGTTTTATCAAGATGTAACATATTGAGCTATCCGGAGTTGACTGTATATAGGTTAAGAAAATGATTTTTTAATAATTTATTATTTTTTAAGTTAATTTTTGCGAATAATTTTAAAAACGCCACTGAGACTATTCAATACTGTATCTTTATTCGCTTTCTTTTTCTGAAAGGAAAAAATAGAGATGAGGTTCTTATATGTAGATCCATCGTTGAAGCCATTCTCGGAAGATTGTGCCAGTCATCCAAGATTTCGAATTAGTCAAGTACGTGCCTGGTAAATGGTGAACGTTGCGAAAGCAGCGAGGATTGTTAAGTTTACCAATGACTAGAAGTATGAGTTTCTCCCCTGTCATTGATGCGCCTACAAGTACGGTCACTCACTCCTTAGACTTTTTCTTCCGTGAGTCTTTAATTTTTTAAAAGCGAATGTCTAATATGGAAGAAGTTTCCAGAAGCCTATTGCTCGAGCTACTAGAAGTACTTGTTAGTCATAAAAATCAGTTTGAACAAAAGTCCATTCGTAATATGATCTAGAGATAGCCAGTGAGGTCTCAATATAAGAAGGCCAGGGAAGTGAATGAATACTTTGAATTAAAAAAAAATCAAAAGGAAGTATGACTGAAAATAAATGAGACGTTGCTTCAGATTGAGATAGAGGCTTGCATGTCATCATCTTCACAGGTAAATGGGAATTACTTATCGCCTATGTCCCCAACAAAAGGAATACCAGGTTTATCATTCGGGCGACCCAAAAAATGTTCTGAAAATTTAAAAAAAAATATACAAAGAAACACATATTTACGATTATATACATAAAATATCATAATTAAATTTTAAAGTTAGAAAAAAAATTTTTTTAGTGTTTTTTAAAAATTCTTTTTTTTATATTTTATTTTCTTTAAATAATTCGACATTATATTTTTGTTGAATCACCTTTACTTTAACCGATTTGGTGATTTATTTAAACCAAACAACTTTAACAACTTTATTAGACTGAATTTGTAAGATTTGTAGAAGAAAAATTTAATTTAATTCCAAAAAATTAAATTAATAGGATAAGTCAGTTTCACAGGAAAAAAAACTAAATATGGGAATCCCTTAATTAACCAAATGTTACTTTAACTGACAAAAAAGCGGTTTCCTTAAGATGAGACTCGGATTATAAATCTGACTAAATACATCTGATATATGTAAAAAGGAAAACGGTGGCGATGGTTCAATGTTTTCAGATATGATTATGCCACCTGGGAAAAATTATGTACAAAAAATAATCATGACATTTAGAGAGGCGTATTAGATTATTTCACTATCTCCAATTGAAAAAGATATCCTTAAATTTCCGTTTTCCTAAAAAAAATATAATTTAAAAATCATTACTCTCTCTGTAAAGATAGAGACGTCTAATATCACTTTCATATAAAAAATAAAATAAAAAGTCAAATAACTTCATTAATTAAAACAAATATTTTTTTCGAAATAATTTAATATATTATTTATTATAATTTAATAAAATGAAAATTCAATTTTAATAAATAAATAAATAATTAATAATAACAATTAAGAAATTGTAACAATTATTTTTAATAAAAACGTTTTACTTTTATCTATGGAAAATAATATTTTCTTTATTAATAGTTAATTATATTTTATTTTATATTTAGAATTTCTAGAAAAACTTTTATAATATAGAATATTGTATAGAATTTTTTTTATTTAATTGCTTATTTTAAAAGTAAATTGTTCTTTTCCTACTCAATAATATAAGTCTTTTCTTCTTTAATGAGAAGTGTTTCCTGAATAAATACGTCAAGTTATTTATTTTTTATCAAATGAAAAATATTTTTTTATCCAATTTGCGTGACAATTTTTTTTAATATTTATTTATTTTTTGTGCGTATTTTTTATAATTAAAAAGAACAAGAAATACACTTTTAATAATTGTTCAATTAAAAAAAAATCGGTATTTATTTTATCTTTAATAAATCAAATTAAAGACAAAAATATTTTTTAATATTTTTTTCTAAACTTAATTTTTCGATTCAATAATTTTTGTATTTTTTTAAAAAAAATATATAAATAATTATTTTCATAAACTTAATTGAACAAAATAATTATAACAAATTAAAGTCTAGTGGGAAACGGGAAACATTTTGGTGAGGTTTTTATTTCGTTTTAAAAAATCAACCAAATTTTCTTTTTTTAGGGGGATTTTTCATTAAAATATATAAATTGAATAGTTTCTATTCTAATTTAATTAATTATTATTGACATTTAACAAAATTGTTTTAATCAAAATCCTCTGTTGTTTACCATGTCACATTTCATCAACTAATTGAATGCTGACTGACACAATTGATTCGATCCTGTGAATATTTGGGGAATTTATTTTCATAATTAAAGTCACAGAAATAAATGTTGCAAAAGAAATTTTACATATTTATTTTAATATGTGCACTTCATTTATGGTTCCGTGCTGAAAAAAAGGAAAGGGTAAAGATAATTGATTGATATGTAATAATCATCAAGCGCCTCCGAATTATTATTTGATCGTGTTTTTAACTTAAAAATATTTATAAAATATTTTTCAGTTAATCTTACCATTTATAGAATTAATGAAGAAGATGGAATAATAAACTAGTGACAAAGTTTACTGAGAAATCTCATGGAAAGAAAGAAAAAAATGAGAAAGGTCAAATATAATATTGATTATACGTGGTGAGTTCAATAAGTACACGACCTACGGTAAAAAAATTGTAATATCAATTTTTAGTTTTTTGTGTGATTAAATAAATTTATATCGGTTGTAATTTCAGTAATTATTTTATTTTATCAAACGTATTAAGATTTTTATTGCAGCATTTTAAATTTTGTCGAATATTGCAGCGTTATCAAGTTCTTTATGTAGTAAAAAAAGACGTTCAGTGAAATCTACGATCTTTAATTGTCAACTTACTTGCCAAAGCGATTCGGTTCCGTGATATTCGAATTTAAGCAATAATCGTTCGAAGGAAACATCAATATAATTTTGAACTCCGATTTAATATCGTCGAATTCCTCGACGTCAAGACAGATGAGAGACGGAAGTGAATCTTCGTCGTGTTCGGTGATGCGTGATATCAGTTGGAGATGATTTCTCCGCGCACTGATCACGAAATTCGGAGTTGTTTTGATTGGCTTCACTCGTTTCTGGCATGGCGGTTATCGGATTTGATCAAGTTCATTACCCTCTTAATTTTTGACCGTTTTCGATCGCATTCATTTTCGTCAATCGATTGTATCGACTGTTTCACAACATTGTCATGGCTTCCAGTGGTTTTCGAAGCAAATTTGTCGGTCGTTTGTTGTGACCACAAGAATATGTTTGGTAATGCGTTGTCCATGGAGAAAAGATTCTGTCACTTTGAAAACTATTGTTTTTTCATGGGAGTATCGATTTTCGATTTTTTCCAATTTCGTCTTTCAGTTTTTCATTATGGTTAAATTTTTTTATCAGTTTCGATTTTTTCACTTTCTGTAGCCTCTTTTTGAATTTTGTTACAGCTCCCGCGATGGATCTAACAATCTTTCTGAGTAGGGGAAAAATGTATGTTCTCCACCACCCCCCCCCGGGGGGTCCTTAGTTACCGTGGTTGCCATGGCAACGGTCGCGGTTACCATGACAACGGTCGCGATCACCTTAGCAACGCTTCTGATTGGCCGCCGGGTCCCTAGCAACGGTCGCGATCACCTTAGCAACGGTTCCAGTTCACTTGGCAACGCTTCTGATTGGTCCTTGGTACCCTAGAAACGTTTCTTTCGCCTAGGCAGCAACGGTTTCCGTTACCATAGCAACGGTAACCAAGGGACATTTTCATCAGCAACGGATACAGTGACCTTTTCATAGCAACCAAAGAAAAAAATACTAATCGATCGCTGCACAATGCCCAGATGTGCTTATTGATATTTTTAAAGTTCTAATCGATAGTGCACATTGTGCTGCACATTTTTAATGTGCTAGCACAGTGCTTTTTAAGTTTCACATGTGCAAAAGTGTAAAAATCAATACGTAAATTTTTTTAAAAGTGCTAGTGTCAAAAATCGATATCATGCGTTTGATGCAAATTTTGATTTTCTATCTGAATATGTAATTATGTGAATTTTCATATATTGATGACATTTTCCTATAATTAGCATAATTTACACAAAATGCACATCGAGTTTAGAGACAGAAGAAAGCAGAATATCAAAAATATGCTGATGCACTTGAATAGTAACCCATATACGTATATTCAGATTCCATATCAACATTTTTGAAAAAGTGCTGATAAATTGATTTTTTCGAATATTTCTGAAATTCTTAAAAAAGTGATAAAAAATCGGTGCCTAGTGCTTTTTTCATATGTATCTGAAACCCATATGATATATGTATGTTATTTACCATCAAACAATACCTCATGAATCGCCTAATTTACCCCAGCCTAGGCATCAACTATCACAAGTTACGTGGTTACCGTAACTTGGTTATGTAACCAAGTTACCGTAACCAAGATAAATAACATTTTATTTTACATGTAAAAACTGCATGTATAAAACTCCTATTGTACTTAAATGATTCATTGACATTATACATAACATCTACATAATCAGCTAAGCACCGGAGCCTAGGCATCAACCATCTAGTATCTAGTACTTAGGTTACCGTAACCATGATACATAACCTTTTAATATTATATATAAAAACAATCGAAAACACTTTAAAAACCATCACAGTTATCTTTAAAACCATAAAAAACACCTTAAAAATCATCGAAAACATGTAAAAACCACCAAAATTACAGAAAGAAAAGTGTAAAAATCAATACTTCACATGTGCAAGTGTGCAAAATCAATAAGTTCACAATTTTGCAAAGTGTACTATATTTATGTTTTTATATAATAGAGCTAAGCAGAGGTCCAAGGAAGCTATATATCAAAAATCTGTCTGAACACATGGATATGAATCTATAGGTAAATAGCCGTAATATGATCTTAGATTCTCGAAAAAATCATACACAGTGCTTTATTGAGATGTTGTGAATTATAGTGTAAAGTGAGGGAGAACTCTTATAGGGTATATAAGGCGAAGCAAGCAAAATATCAAAATTCTGTCTGAACACATGTATAGTAACCCATATATGAATAGTCAGATTCAATTTCAATATTTTTGAAAAAATCGATACGTAGTGCTTTTTCGAATATATGCCCATTGTGTATAAATATTATATTAAAGGTATGTATTATATTATGATATTATACTATGTTATCAACCAATATCGTATCAACCATTCAAAATAGGACCGTATCCAAGGTGATATCGTCTTGCATCCATCATGTCAACGTATTGCATCCATAATGTTAACGTATTGCATTCATCATGTCAATACACAGCTGAACATGTAAAAAATACAGCAAATGCTGAATAATATATAAAATACTAAAAGAACTACCTTATCAACCATTACCATCATGCTATCAACCTTCAAATTTACCATATGAATCATCATAAATACCTTATCAACCATATCATCAACCATCAAAATTACCATATACCTTATCAGACATATCATCACCCGTCAAATATACTTTATCAACCACTAAAAGTACCATATCAGCAATCAAATATACCTTAACAACCATATCATCAACCATTAAAATCACCTCATGAACAGCCATTTGTATATAAAAACCTTCAAATCTACCTTAAGAGCAATAAAAAGTGACCCTAATTGTATCAACTATTTCATTATCAATATTTTAATATACATGTGTTACATATATATATTTTATGTAACATATATATTATATTATTGTTATATATTATATACAATCACTATGTGTATCATCAACTATTTACTGAAGAATCATCACAATATCAACCATTAATATTGGTATATTATTGTTATATACATATAGTACATTATATATATATATATATATATATATATATATTATTGTTACATACTATATGATCACAACTGGTGATCATATAGTGATTCACAACACTGTCAACAAAGTTCAAATGTTTCTATGGTGTTTTACAAGTTATATATTATATTATTATCTGTGTATTATTATATTATGGTTAAATATCACACTGAAATTTTATTCATCAAAGTAAATGTAATATATGTCTTAAATGTATGCACTAGGCCTAGGCAGGTTGCACATATCCTATTTTTATTAATTTCATCAGTTTTTCCACATTTTGATTCAAAATTTCTCAATTTTCATTTCTAAGTTTGTATCTTCCGTTATGTATCACTTTTTACGGTCCTTCATATTAACCTTTTTCCTTTACTTAGGTTTCCACCTTGACTAGTACTTCATCTCCAATCTCGAACTTTCTACTGACAGGTAGCTCTTTATTATCGGTTTCTTAATTCACCTTTATATCTCTTCTTTGTCATCGTTCTCTGTATATCTTTTTAGCAAATACAACTTCTGAATTTTGCCTTTTGTCCTCTGAAATGTTGCACTTAGTGTAAATTATATTTACGTTAGTGCATCTTCCCAATCTATACTTATTTTTTTTACGTATGTAATAAATATTTTCAGATTGATCTCATAAAAATAAAAATAATTTTATGGTAATCTGTAATTAGAAAATTCTCAAATAATAATAAAAAAATATTATATTTTATAATATTTTCAATAAAAGAATGAAATGTGTATTTTTATTAACATAAGTGAAAAAAATAATTAATTATTATAATTTTCTATTGCAAATGAAACTCTTTATTATTCTTTGTGGAAAGAAAAACAAAAACTGATTATGAGTAATTTGAAAGTGAAATAATCTCCATTAAAACAAAAGAATTGAAAAGAAAAAGAAACCTTTAATTAAAGTACTTATATGTTTATTATAATGATAATAGTCGGATCAGCGGATACAGAATCCGTCTCGTATGTCGTTCAGTTTTGTTTTAATTGAAGGACATTTGCGAATTCAAAAGTTGTGAAAAAATAATTAACAAAAAATGGCTTTATGAATTTGAGATGAAAAAACTTTTCGCTGTCATTTTACGTCAGAGTCAATTGTGATTTCCTCAAATCCTTTTATTATCATATGTCACTCTTTTATGATGTTAGTTTTTGTTTCTTTTATTATTAAATAATACATTTAAACTGATAGAACTGATAAAAAAATTCTCTCAATATATTATGTTTATATAAAGGATAATTAAAACAAATTGAGACTCATTTTATCATATCTTTTTTTCTCTAGACGCAAAAAGAATTGATAAATATTTGTTTAAAGTTTAATTAAATTATTTATATTTTTAATATATAATATATAACATAAAATATAATATAAAATATAAAATATCTTATATAAATTAAAAAACAAAAAAATTTGGAATGAAAAAAATTCATTTCAACATCTTAACGAACTATTTTGTTAAGGTATATTCTACAAAAGCGAATTTGAAAGATGATGAAGGAATTCAAAACAGATGATACAGACCTTCGAAATGAAGACGGAACAGATCTAATTTCGACGACCTGAAACTTTTGAGTGGATTGTAAGAAAGTTTGTAAGCAAAAATGTTGATATATGCCTTTCAATCATAATTTTTAATCACAATAGGCTAGAAAAAGTTTGAAAATATAAAATTGAACAAAGATCTCTTTTCAAAGCTTTCAAAAAGAATTACGTTTTGCGTTAGCAAGAAAGTTAAAGTAAATAAATACCCTTTCATTGCAAGAGGGTAATATTTTTTTATATAATTTATCAGGTTATAAAATCGACTGAAATGATAATTGTTATGGGTTTTTGTGAACTTTAAATTTTTGAAAATTATAAATATAGTTAAGATAAGTTAAAATAATTTTACACAAGTTTTAGAAAATCAATTGAAAAATGGAAAGTCTAATTAAAAAGAACAACATCCAAAGTAAGAAATTGACTTAAAGTTAAATCCGAAGCTGACAATTTAGCGAAAGCTAATCTTGTGCACAAATTTAATTGCAATGGGTGTGAAAACTCGAACAATAGAGAGACAAATCGTCATCTCAAATCACTACAAAGGTTGTAAAGAAAGAACTTCATTAATTTCAAAAGACAAACTTTCTATAAATTTTAAAATAAAAAAAAATAATATCAAAAATGTAAAATAAATTACAACACAAATAAAGTTGTTGAAGATGATCAAAGATTGAGATCGAAACATGTTTAACGTTTATTTTTAAAAAAATGCTTTAACAAATATCTATTCTATATATATATATATATATATATATATATATATGTGTATATATGTGTGTGTAAATTATGAACAACTGATTATTTTTTAATAATGCAGACAATAATAAAATAATTATTTTTCATTGAAAATGTCTATTGATCAAAGATAATATAAATGGAGTCTATTCATTGTTTAACAAAAAGCGCAGTATTTATCACGAGAAAAGAACTCTGAATAGAACTGCGTCAGGTATGATGAAGGATGTTTCATTGTAATTACTGTGAGAAGGCAGGTGCAAAATATACACATTTACTTTTATGACAAATCTTTTGTATCATTTCTTTGAAATTTTAGAACAAAAAATCGCGTCTCTCAGGAGAAAACAGCGTTTAGATAATCCCTAAAATATTAGAGTTAATTATTTTTTGTCTTGAAATATTATTTATACAAATTATATTCATTATCGCAAACGAAAATTGCAAGAAACATTTCCCGTTTTTTTTTATTTAAACGAAAAAAAACGTTAATTAATTATTATGAATTACGCATTTTTTATTATTTTTTTAAGAATATAATTTTCGTTATTTATTTTGAATGTTTCATTTTTTTCAATTTCAAACAAAAGAAATTTAATTTAGAAAAAAATAAAATAAGAAATGATTTTTTTTCGTAAAGAAAAAGTAATATTGTAATTTAATTTCTGTGCCCAGTTGGAAGAGATAATAATTGTCTGGGCCAAAGAATTGGATAAAATAATAAAATTCATTTAGGAAATATTTTGTAGGGTTCATTTTGATTTAAACAGTAAATATTTGACATCCGAAAACTTTCTAATTACAAAATCATTCATCAATATAAATCAGAATAAATTTAGAAACCAATAAATTTTATCAGCTTTAGAATATATGAGATTTATTTGTCTTTATTTTGTTATTTAGGAAGGATAAAATTATATTTTGACGTATTTTCTATTTTTTATTACTTTTTCTTTTCACTTCTATTTTTTTTCATTTTATTAAGTAATAATAATTTTTGTGATATTTGTTATTTTATTATATTTATTTTTTTGTCAAAAAGCATTAACTAACACATAAATTTATTTATTTATTTATATTTGCTTATTTAGGTTACCTACTTTAATTATTATAATATTAATTTAAATTGACTTGTCTTGGAAACTGAGAAACTTTAAAAATGGATTAATCAAAAAAGGAATCGAATATATAATATATAATACATATTATATAATATATAATATATATTATATAATATATAATATATAATATATTATATATTATATATAATTAATAATATAATATTGTATTATTTAATGAGCTGAATTTGGTAGATAAATGTTGATATGTAGAAGGGAACATTATAACACCATCTTCTATTATAATTCCTTTAAAGGAGATTTGAGCGGAGCAATTAGTCCATAAATACAAGTAAAAAAACATATTTTGAAAAAACAAACGCTTTATCAATGCCGTAATAAATTAGGCTTAAATATTTATTATTTAATATTATTTTACTGAGAAAATAAAGGCTTTATGATATTTAATAGGGTGAACCAAAAGTCTTTTCGTATTCTTTATTAAAAATTTAAACATAATTTTACAACAAATAAAAAACATTTAAGTTTCAAAGTAAAGACCATCTGAATCCATAGCTTGAACCCATCTATGGGCAAGTTGTGCGATCCCACTGCGGTACCAATCCTTGTTCTTAGAAGCGAAGAACTGGCGACACCCGTTTTCGACCTCGGTCATATTATTGAAGCTGCGTCCACGAAGAAAGTGTACCATAGATCGGAAAAGGTAATAGTCATATGGCGAGAGATCTGGACTATATGTTGCGTGTGGAAGAAGTTCAAAGGCGTCGAGATTTTTGATTTTTTCCTTTATTGTTTGGTGGTGTGTGGTTTTGCATTGTCCTGTTGTAGAAGAACTCGCTTTCGATTGATCAAAGCGGGGTATTTCTTGCCAAGTGCCGCATACATTCGATCAAGTTGGGCGCAGTAAATGTCAGCGTCGATGGTACGACCATTTGGAATGAGCTCGAAGTGAATCACGCATTCGAAATTCCACTAAACACACAAAAGTACCTTCCTTGAGAAACGATCTCGTTTCGCTACCTGTTTCGCCATTTGTCTTGGGTCCAACTATTGATTTTGTTGGTCTGGATTACTGAAGTAAACGCACTTTTCATCGCAAGTTACAATTCGACGGATAAAACGGTCATCGTGCGGATTTTAAAGCAATTTTTGACAAGTTTCGAAACGCTTTTCGGCTTGAATTTCTGTAAATTCATTAGGCACTTCTCGACATCGTCTATTGACCTTGCCAAGAGCGTGAAGGTGTCGTACAATAGATGTATGATATCGAGTTCGGCCGACAATCTGCGAGTACTTATTGAAGGATTTGTCTCCACATTATCGCCTTCAACTTCGCATATCTTCTTTGTTGCTGCAGTTGCGTTTAAGCCCTGTTTCCAGTAATGGCGTAAAAGAACACGAATTTCAAAATTTTCCATGATTTTTCTAAAGACTAAAAAAATATATGAATGACTAATTAGAAGTTTTAATATATATTGTGATAGAGCAGTTCAAGAGCTTTAAAAACATATAACTCATGTATATATAATATCTTTATTTGGTAATAAGAAACAATTGAACAAAAAGACGTAGAAAATACGAAAAGACTTTTGGTTCACCCTAATATTTGATTGTTTATGGTCCAATTTATGAATATGGAAGTGAAATAAAGAAATAATAATTATGTTTATTATCACAAATATTAAATTTTCAGTCAATTTGTCTTGTAAATTGAATATGAATATATATATGTTTTAGTTCAAATGAGTTAAAATTATTATTATTATTATTATTATTTATTGTATAATGCTTTCAATAACTCTTAAAAAACTGAATATAATAAAATTATTTTCATGAAATTATTTAAAATATAAAAGAAACTTTTTTTACATAATTAAAAAACTCCATTAGTGATAAACGGAAATAACTGGCGAAGTTTTGTTTAAATAAAATTTAACTTCAATTATTTGAATATTAAATGAAAAATAATAAAATTATATTCGTTACATAAAACGAGAAATATAATTATTTTTTTATCTTAATCATTTACAATATTTTTATAATTGTATTTAATAAAAACCATCGATAACAAAATATTCATTACACATTTTATATATTATTTATTTGAGAAGGTTTTTAATTAAAATTGAAGGAGTTTTAATTAAAATGATTTTGTGTTAATTTCAAACTATAAAATTGTCAGCTCAATTAAATAATAAAAGAAAATATCATGAGGAATTTATAAAAAATACATTAAATTTTGATTATTCTTCTTTATTAATAGATTTATTTTATAATAAAATTCACTAACTTTTTGTTGTAAAAAAACTGAAGATTTTTGTAAGATTCAGATATGATTTTTAAATTCAAATTTTTATTGTCGATTGATTTTAAAATAAATCCAAATCTTACAAAATTCAAAGTATGTTCAGCAATAAATCTCGTACTCCTTTGAGTTTATGTTCCAATCTGGTTTATCAATTTTCGTGTAATGGGTGCAACGCCACATATATTGTAGAGACGTCTCGTCATCCCTGTAAACGGATTCAGGAGCATGGACGATTGGGTAATGGGAGTAATATTGATGGACAGATGAAGGTTTGTAGATCGGAGGTGAAAACAATTAATTTTAAAATATTGTGCAGTAATTATAAAAATTATTGGGCAAAAAGTTACTTGTGAGGCATTATTGATTAAATCATTTAATTCGTCCATTAATGTCCAAACATGTTTCTCTTCCAATTTGTTGAAAATATTAAATAAGTTATTACGCAAGATGTTTACATAATCATCAATTTGCTATATATAAGACAGCAAAATTGTTGTTAATTCAGCCTGAAGATGGTGGGAAATCTAAAGATATATATTGCAATAAAATTTGATTTTTTTAATGGCGTTCTTGATTTAAATAATATTATGTTTCTGGGTTGACATTGAATATGTCAAATGAATCAGAATTGCGTGGTAGAATAATCCGTGATTTTCTTTGTATTTTCAACTTACGACTTTTTAATTCTCAAGATCTGGGACTTGGTTTCCTTGCTCAAAGCATAATACGAAAGGTACATGAATTTGGACTGAAAGTGGAATATGAAACTAATAAAGATGTACGTATCGCTGTTCGTTGTCTTGCCGCCCTATCTCATGTACCAGTAGAAAATGCTACAGAGGCCTCCGAACTGTTATCAGACTCGATACCAGCAATTAATAACATTGAGGAGGTGCTGACATACTTCGAGCACACTAACAACCTTGGATGTCGCATGCGTGGTCGTGGAGAAAACTACAAACCTGCCTTATTTGCAATTGAAACTTGAAACCAAATGCATACGATTGGCGATAGTGTAGCACGGACGAATAAAATTTGTGAATAATGGCATAACAGTCTACAGTCGCTGCTACAAGTAGTGACCCAACAATGTGGCGTTTCCTTGACGGTCTGCTTATGGACTGCACGAAACAGAAAATAAATTTTCGGCAAGGTGTTGCAGGAGTAAATTATCGAGCTGAGAAGCGATATATGATCATTTATGAAAAAGTACAACGTGCTGTTGAGACATATGATCAAACAGATATATTGACATATTTGCGTGCTATTGCACATCTGTGATTTAGTTAACCTTAAAACTGTTATTCTATTAACTGCAATATTTGCATGACATTAATATTTTGATTTGATTTTATCATTTATAAGCAGTCTTAGTTTGTGAATACTTTCTGTTCAATATTAAATCGAGTAAAAATCAGCCTTTATGTTGACCAAAAACAAACAAATGCTTTGTTTTCATATACAAAGTATATATATATATATATATATATATATATATTGTTGGGGTTCTTTTTGTGAACTGTAAATTTTTGATGTTTTTATATTAAAAATCATATTTATATTTGAGATAAATTAAAAATAATGTTCTACTAATTAAAATTAAATAAGGTTTCATAAAAAAATATGGTTTATAGGTAATATTTTTACTAATTAAATTAAAATAACTTTTTATAAAAATTAGGTTTTAAAAAATCACAATTAAAATAACAGCTTCAAAGTTAAAGAATATTGTAAAGAAGATTTTTGATAAATCTTGTAACACTATTTAAAATAAAAATCATAATGTTTATTGAATTTATTTGTCAATGAAAACGTTTTATTAAAAAAAATAATTTATTTAATATTTTAAAATCAAGTTCTAAAATAAAAATCATAATGTTTTATTGAAGTTAATTTTAAGTCTTATTAAAAAAATAATTTATAATTGAATGATTTAAAATTAAAGAAAAAATATTTAGGAATTGAATTTTTACAGGACATGTCCATTAAAATATTTTTAAAGATCTAAATTTATATTTCAATTAATAAAAATTGTAAAAATTAATAAAACAAAAACAAAATATGATTTATACAAAATTGAATAAAATAACATATATATATATATATTTCGAAAATATAATTTGATTAAAGCTTTTTTTATACATCTATTGGACATGTTTCGATGTTTATATACATCATCATCAGCAATTTTCTATTGAATTGTTTGAATAATACAATTTTTCACAATTTGTGAAAAAATTAAATTTATTTGCAAGCTAATCTGGTATATAAATTTAATTGTCACGGGTGTCAAAACTCGTACATCGTTACAATCTGGGTGTGAAGGCTGTGAGGAGTAGTGACCTCGCAGTCGATGGTTGGATTGCATCTTCATGATCTGGGATGAATCAATCCCGGTGAAGGATGTCGTAATGACGTCGTTGCATCTTCGGACAGGCGGAACAAAGGTACGCTTTCAGCCCAACATTGGGGGAGTACCCGTTGAGAACCATCAGCGTCCCAGGCCTCCTATAAAGCCTCAGG
>MQRK01241279.1:262-15156 GCA_001938485.1 Girardia tigrina | reverse complement strand
ACATGTCCAATAGTTGTATAAAAAAAGCTTTAATCAAATTATATTTTCGAAATACTAAACTTGCGTTCACAAGACTCAATAATATATATATATATATATATATATATATATATATACATCGATATTATTATTTATATTTAGAATTTTGAAATCTGGTTTATGTAACTGAAATATTGCTCCTCATATTTTTTTTTGAATAATGAACGTGTTATTAGAAATGAAGTTTGCGAATAATGACTTTGGATTTTAATCACAAACCCAATATGGCGACCATAGCCAACAACTCGGATCAATTGATTGCGAGACTTCTACCGGAAAAATACCGGAAAGAAGACAATATCAAAACATTTTATAGCAGTATGCTCAAGGTATTTTAAGGTGGCTAAAACACCAGAAACTATACAAGAGCTTTTGATAATTGGATTGCTTTCTCATGAACTTGTACCTGTCTACGAGAATGTATCGGTCCAGACAAAAGGTTATGAAGCTCGGTTACGACAAGCTTTTCAAAAGAAAAGCTCTCTGATGGAGGATCTGATCGAGGCTGTAAATTTCGAAAGAACGAATGAATCAGCGGAAGAATACTTTGCAAAAGCAAAGAAACTTGCTGCAAAATTAGCAAAACATAATTGGTTGGAAGAAGAAATTGAAAAGAATCTTCTAATTCATGGGTCGAATTTAAGCGATGTGAAGAGAGAGATCAAGTTCAGAGAGGTAAAAGAAATAAAAGAAGTAAAAAATGACATCAAAAAAGTGGATGAAGTTCGGGAAATGAAAAGGCCAGTACACGCGATGAGAGTGTCATACAAGGACGTGGTAAAAAGAGGATCAGCGACAGGAGGCATGAAGAAGAAAGGAGACACTTTATATATTTAAATTGTTAAGTTTAATAGCTTCTTAAGAAAACTAAAATAGTATAAAAATCTTAAAAAAATAATGTATATTAAAAACAATATGTATTAAAGTTTATTTGAAGATTTTTATTAAATAAAAAAATATTGTTTGTCGAATAAAAGAAAATTTTTCCTTTCCTTAGATGTATCTCAGACATCTGCAAGGACGACTTCTGGAATAAAATCATTAAATTCTAAAAATATTTTTATAATATCATCATGAAACATAATTACCGTTTAGATTGGAAATGGCGGAACTAGGGAGATTGTAGCGAAATTGGGTTATGATAGTTATTAAAAACGTAAAAGAAATTAATAGGCCAAATTAAAAAATCTGTACGTATGAATATTTTGCAATGAAAAGTATATTTTACATATTTCTTTAAGCTCTGTTTTACTAGCGAATAATTCTTTAATATTCTAAAAACAAATTTTAATACAAGATCTTTTATCATGAAGAAGTGTGGTTTTGAATAGTTCTGGAAAATATAAACATTTACGAATAGTACTAGACAAGATTTTTTTATATTTCTTTTGTTTATGATTTTGCAAAAAAATAACAGAAATATGCAGAAAATTATAGGGTGGTAAAATAAGTATATCTCTTGAAACTAAAAATTGTTTTTTTTAATATTTTCAATAGAATTGTATGACATAATATGCACTATTTTTGTTACATGATCATCTTTTTCTTATCTTATATTTTGACACTGTAAATTACGTTTCACGGACCCTAAATACGATACGATGAAACGCATATTACTTTGGTATAAGGGACTCTAAAGTCATCCAGCCATAAAAAGACTCAACATGAGAGCAGTTGACGATGAAGTAAATTTCTATGAGATCATGCAACAATTCGACAACAACTGAGAAGTTCCATCTTTAAAAATAGTTTACGTTGAATTCTAATCATAATTGGTACGATTATCATACAATGTTTTAAATTAAATTTATTGAATTTTCTCTAGATTTAAACTGTTCATTTAAACGTGCATGAACGTTCTACAGTTATTATGGGAGCTTTGAACATTAAGTTAAGATCTCATGAATAGATACAAATGTTTCAATACAGTGTTTGATATTAATTATTAGTAATTCGTAAAACATTTTATATACATTCATAACTGTAAACGAACATATTTTAGTTAATGCATAATACTGAGAGTCTCAATACATTGTTGATCAATTTGAAAGAGCAGGTTATACTAAAACGGGCAATATTGTCATACGGCAAAGTGTATTTTCAACATAAAAATCCGATTTCGAAAACGTTACGAAGTTCTGATAAAATTTTTATCTATGCTATTTCAAAATTTCTCCTAAACCTTTGAATAATTATTAATAATTAAAAACTTTTAATAAACATTAATGTTAAGGTGACCATATTTTTAGATGGGCAAAGCTGGACAACTCTGAATGAGGGGGGTATTTTATTCGTATATTTCTTTCTAAAATTTATTTTAAGGTTAAGGCTGGTGATATATTTTTGTCATCAATATAAAATATTAAGACTAAGAGTATTTAAGGCTAAATTTAAGAAAATTTATGTATTTATGAAATATATAAATAAATTATTTACCTTAATTATCTATGGTAAGTTGCAGATTTTTAATATTAATTTGTTAAATTAGCTATCACGCAGTATGAATACGAAGTGTATCATCTGAGAGATAAATACAATGTAACTTGGTATCAAAGTAATATGTACGAAATTCATCGTAGTAATAATTCATCGTAGCCCGTAGGATTCTTATAATGCAAAACAATGATTTTCATAGTTAAAAATTTAACTTAATTCTAAAAGTCGATATGTTTCAAAAACATCGCGGTACAAATTGTGAAAAATCGGCACTGTGAAAATTCGGAACGTCTGGTCACCTTAATTAATGCTAATAAACACAATATGTCATTTTTACATTAAAGTAGTATTTTTTATAATATATGACATTTATGATATTTATACTTATATTGAAATTAATTGTTTCTACGAGTCAGTCCACACTTGAAGGCTTTACTTTAAGTAATCGTATCAGTGAGGTAAAAAAGGATATATATATATATATATATATATATATATAATCTAATAATTTATATAAATTATTAAAACAAATAATTAAAGAAAATATCGCTTATAACGAATGAATTAAAATTAGTACATCTTAGGGTTTTTCGTATAAACAGTAATACGCAGTCACTATTCTATATCTATCCGTCGTGTTTTACCACTATTTGGGAGTGACTAATGATTATTCCGCTCTCCACAAAATTATTCCCTTATCTTTCCAAAATGATATCTTGTGTACAAACTACCATACTCCATAATCACTCATCAACAAAATTTGTACAATCCGCATTCCCTCATTATGACTCTAATATATTCTCAAGTATACAATGATTAATATTCTCAATCCTTTAATATCAAGCACATTATCTGACTGAATTATATTTTGACCATTCAACTATGTTGATTCTCATCATATCCATTTACATAAGATTACTCATTTTCTTGTTTAACTCGATCTTCTCTATCGTGTGACCCATTTTCCTTCTCATTTCAATTTTTGTACGTTACATTTCCCATCAAATATTATTGTGATCTGATTACATTATTATCAATGCATCGATTATTCATTTCTATATACCTGCTTTATACAAGGATCATCAAAAAGATATATGGGTTATCCGTCATAAAAAAAGCAAACAAATAAAAACATTAAAAACAAGACTCATCCATTAAAAAATATATTTCAAGACAATATATTTCGACGAATCTACCGTCATCTTCAGGTCACTAATTAATAATCAATTCACCTGTATATAAATACAAAAATGATGATTATGTAATCGGTTGCATGAAATCATGCTAATCAAAAATTCTCAATAAACTGGTTGAGACTACCGATTGAACATTGATTTTAGGGCAACATGACCTAATTAATAAAGCTTCACACAACATTCTCTCCCAATAAGTGTCAAAATGCTTACTCTCTTTTCGACCATGTTCTTGAATTCGTTTACAGAGATGACGGGCAGTCTCTCCAATGTATGTGGCATCGCACCCTTTACATTTATATTCATAAACCATATCAGAACAAAGTGTTAAAGGTGTAATAGATTTATTACTGAACATATTTTGAATTTTATGAGATTGTGATATAATTTTAAAATTTAATTCATTGTTAGTTGCTTTTATCAA
This sequence comes from Girardia tigrina, assembly GCA_001938485.1. Classification (NCBI taxonomy): domain Eukaryota; kingdom Metazoa; phylum Platyhelminthes; order Tricladida; family Dugesiidae; genus Girardia; species Girardia tigrina. The sequence goes on along the minus strand of MQRK01241279.1, from coordinate 11,064 downwards.
TGCATTTTTAAAGTTTTTAAATCCTTCAGAATAAGGTACAATTAAACAATATTTAGGCATATTATTTATATCTAATGATCCTTCGATTTCTTTCTTAGATCCATCAGGAGAAGCCAAACTCTGATTTTTCGAAAAATCTTTCAAAAGTATTTTATCTACTGTTTCCTTTATTAATTTTTTTTATTAATTTTTATTAAAATATAAACATAGATAAAAATATAAACATATAATAATTTTCTCGTCAAGTTCAAAAACAAAATTATAAAATATTTAAAAGTTCTTTATTATCGTTACAAAAAGTTAATTAGTTACAAAGCAAAAGACTTTAGGAAATGCAGTTTAACTAAAGTGATTTTTATAAACAATTAAGCTCTCAAATTCAAATAATTTAATATTTATTTTTCCCTGAAATTGTAGAAAAAGAAACAAATTTTGCTTTTAACAGAAATAAAAAGTTTCGTGTTTTAATTGCTATCAAAATAAACGAACAAAATTTAAAAAGAATTTAATTTAAAGATTAAATTAACAATAAATATAAATTCTAACTCTCAAAGATTCAATAAATATAACGTAGAAACTGTAATGAAATGATTTTAAATTTATAATAATTTGAAGATTATTCAATTTGATATTTCTTAAAACATTTGTATTTTTTTAACATTTAATATAATCATTTACCAAATAATGTGTTTCAAAACTTTTTAATAAAAAATATTTATTGTTTCAATATAAAATTCACAACAAAATTAGAAAAATTAAAAAAAATTTTACAAAAAAAATAAATATAATTATATAATTTTATAGAAAATCTTTTAACAATAATTAAAATTTACAAAAGATAACATAAAATTTCCGTTTCAAATTCACAAAAAGAAATTAAATTCTCAATTTGATTAGTTAATCAAATGATTAATTAAATTAAAAGTGATAATTAACAAGTTAAATTAATTAGTGATTAATTATATTCGTATTTAAATTTACTGAAGAATAATATTCTTTTTCTTTCAATAGACTTTGCTTTTTTTCTGAAAAGTTAGCTCCTTTATTTCCCGAGATTTCTTTACATCAATTAAATAAATGATTAAATAACTTTCTTTCAAACATTTATGATCAGACAATTTCGACAGAATTTATGTAATTTATAAAATAAAATTTTTAAACTTTTAATTAAATTTAAAGAAAAAATATTACTTTAAGTAACTATTAGTTCTGAATAATGCAGTTGTCGTTAGACGTCTCATAATACATTTTTTTTAATTTAATTTAAATATAATTAATTATATTTTTCGTTTTTTCAATGTTGTTTGCGCTCGAAAATCCGCGTGATTTAATTCAATTAATAATCGGATTCAAAATAGACAAATTACAAATTATATTTTTATTTTAAAATAATTTTGAATATCGATTCAAAAATCAGATGTTAAAAGAATATATCTTCTTTCATTATATATGTTTACTGAGATTTTATCTGAAGCATTCATTTTTACCATATAGTCCATTTTAAGTTAAAACTTAAGTTGTTCCACAAATTCACAAGCTTTAATAGCTTTAATAGTTTTATGGAAAATAGAACAACTTTTAACAACTTGATCAATTTTATATTCTCCGTCATTCTTCACAACCTGATCATGACTCTCGACCAATTCATAGATGCCATTTCTCGAGAAATATCCCTGCCTGGTGTCAATGATGTTAGGTGGCTACATTATACAATATAGGTCACTGTATAGAAGAACAGAAAGAAGAAGGTCCCGCTAAATCACAGATGGTTACACGAACATCTGGATGAATTAAAGTCGCTGTCGAAGGAAAAGTAGTCTAGTAAAAAAAGAAGTCAGCAAAACTACGAAATGGAAAGCCGCGAGACTGAAAACACTCTGAAGTCTGCGACAATGGAATAGGAAAAGAATCGAAGAGATTGCAAAAAAATAGAAGACATACTGAACAGAGCAAAAGAAGGGAAACTGACTGAATTATTTTCAGAACTGAGAACCCTCTGCAAAAGTGAGACGAAAAATTCAGTTATTAAAGTTTTACTAGATGCTGATCATTGTCATCTTAAGTCAAAGTTTTTCCTCTTAGCTTTGTACGTCACTCTCTTTTTCTTTTGCTACATGTTGATTTAGAAATGCTGTTTCTCGTCTTCCGTGACGATTATGTACATAAATCTTAGTTTAAGCCCGTATATATGTATATATGTATTAGCAATTTGAAGGTGATCATCAACGTATTTTCTGATATGTTCCAGCAACTTATGTTTGAGTGAATCCCTTATATTGAAGACGGCAGAAGATTGTCACTAAAGAACTTTAAGATTGTCTTCGTTGATTAAGTGGTGATGAAATTAGAACTGATATATTTAATTTCAGATACTAATCTTTTGCAGTTTTCAGAGTCAAAATACTGATTATATTCACGATGCAATTTGCTGTGAAAACTTTGTAACCCAAAAAAACAAAAAAAGTATGTTCCTAAAATAAATATATTTTCATTTAAAATTTTCATTTGTGTAACCTCAAATTAAAGTTAATTGATCGCGAAATATTATTACAGAATCTAAACGCAGTAGAGGTTCTCTTAATTGGTTATTTAGCCTTTGTCAAGTAGAAGACGAAATAGTAACGAAAAAGGATCACATAACCATCTATGAAACCTTTGGAAAAACCCCTTATGACTTACAGTAGCGTACAAAAGTCTGTGGACTGAAAAAAAACGCAATTTTCATAATTTCTTATTTGGGAAAGTTGTGATTTTTTTACTGTCCACAGACTTTTGCACGCTACTATATGCGAAAAATCAATAATGTATTCGAATACAATACTACTAGGCTGAAGGCAGTCTTAAATTGGTTCAGGAAATTCGTGAAAGATAATTTTTACCTCAATAATGTGTCAAGGGGTCGTCCAGGAACGCAGGTAGACAATGACGAACTGAAGGTAACGGGTGAGTCACATCCATCACAAAGTGCTCATGATTTGTCGCTAACATTTACTGTTACAATGCAAACAATATTGGATCGCTTTGCTAAACTTGGTAAATTATTGGAATCCTAAATTATTGGACCAAATATAATAATAAAAAACGTTCTGTATGCTGGGTGGATGTCATTGTAGTTCCAAAAAACAGTAAAAAGCACAATATACATTACAAAAGGTTGATGCTAAGTTCTTGGGGTTTGCCGCAGGTTCAATTCATTTTGACATAGTGAAACCTGGTTCGTCGATCACAGCAGATGTCCACTGCAACTAATTGAAAGATATGATGCGGAAACCGAAAGAACAAACAGACGGGTTCGGTAAACAGATCGAATACCATCTTGCTCCCCTAAGGTGACCAGACGTCCCGCTTTTAGCGGAACAGTCCCGATTTTTCACAATTTGTCCCGCTTCCCACGACGTTTTTCAAAAGTCCCGACTTTTAGAATTAAGTTAAATTTTATATTTATGAAAATCATTGTTTAGCGTTCTAAGAATCCTACGGGCTACAAAAAAATTAACAAAATTAAAAAAGATTTATTTAGCGTAAGAGCTTGTAAAAATTACATGTCTGATCAAAATTTAAGCTTACCACCTTATAAACTCATGGCTTAATTGAGAAAAGTGTGATTTTCTTTACTGTCCACAGACTTTTGCACGCTACTGTATATATTATTCGAATTTTGAAATTGAAACACAAAATTATTAAATCATTTCCATGATTTTCATTTCTTGACTTCAAATTATTATAAAATTAAGACAAATTAAATTTATTTAATATTAAGTGTTTCATAAATATTTGGAAAATTATCCCTAATTATTGCCATTGAAAATCAAGAAAAAAATCAGTCAACTTTACTAATTCAAATCATATTTGACCGGGAAAAAAACTGTCATACGCAAAGTACGTAACCCATTGAGTTCTTAAGTACGTTTCCTAAATGATTCTTATGCGTCTTACAAGTGCTCAAGAGTTAATTAGATAAATTGAATTAATATTTCTTTTATTTCAATAGGTTTTTCAGATCTCCTGGAAAAAGTGAAAAGGAAATAATGAACTGAATCTTGTCGAAGAAATCAAAGACATTAATTTTTTTCACAGAAATTTTGAGAGAAAAAAGATTTTCTCAAGAATATTTATTATTAAAATAAATGAAGTCGATGTGTTTTTTTTCAGTTCGTTTTATTCCAGCATCATCAAGTGGCAATTGATACGAGCTTATTGTACGAGTTTCTAATTTGGAATCTCTGTCACGCTAAAATAACGGATTTACAACTGGATGAATCCTCAATCACATTATTATAATTGATAAAATACAACCTATTCTTTCATCACCTTTGCTCACTGACTTTTGATGTTAACAATTCTGTTTAAATTATACGGAATAAAGGGAAAATTGAATTTTATATTATCTACTTGTTTAATTGGATATGAAATTTTAATAACAGTTATAATACTTCAGAAAAACATACACGTTTCATGAATGACAGGTTTTTATTAGAACCATTCTTTTTATTTAAAGAAATCTTTTAAAGATTTTAAAATTTATTATTTTGTTTATTAAATTAATCTTTCTGACTTTTAAATAGTATAAGTGACTTGAAACCTGGTAACAATGAGGCTGAAAGTGAATCAAAAGTTATGATTTGTTGTAAGAAATGAACAATCCTTTGGGTCTTAATGCAAAGGATGCACTTTAAATTCTAAGGCTTTTAAGCCTCCTCGTCCTTTTTTAATGTCGTTTTAGAGAATAATTTATGCTGAAATCGAGAGCTTATAATATAAATCTTCAATAAGTATTTCTTATAAGTATCTCTTTAAGTATTAAAACTCAGTCAATAATAACATGTTGCAGCCTCAATATTCAGAACTGTGGAAATAAACCATCCATGTGCAATTTAGGACATTTGTTGAATTCCCTTTGATTTTTATTTTTTTTCAAAAGTCCGTTGAACGATTTGATAATCGAATTTCTAATAAGAGGTTTAGAATTAGATCAATTGGAACATTGAAAAAAACATTGCTTAAAATTTTCGTTAGACCTTTATGAAATCTATCACAACACACGGGCTGAAAGTAAGACAATTACTATTATTTAGTTGTGTTCCTCAATTCCAGACCATTGGTTACAAATTGTATTATCACTAGGTGAGCAGCCCTTACTAAAAGAAACAGTCAGCATATGCTTAGTCACACGGTGCTGGCTCTGAAAATTTTCAAAAAGTTGCTCCGCCAACGAGTGACTGCTGCTTGGTAGATCTAAAACTGTAGATTCAATGATAAAAATAGAAAGATGTGTTTTATTATTAGGTTGATGCAAAAGAAATGTCATTTTTAATGTATTTAATATTCATTGTTTGAAATATTTTGAAAATAATTAATAAATAGATTCATATTTAAATTTACTTTTAAGCCTAAACTTTACTCTATATTTTGATACGAAGTATGACATTATTGTTGTTAATTTAAGGTGTATTTATTTTATTCTAGAAATGTTAGAAAAGAAGGAAATGAGAACAATGAGAAAGAAGTTAATCAATGTCGACCCGCATAAAATTCATGGGAAGTCGTTCAAGAACTCAACGTTCACCAATCAACAGTTGTTCGCCATCTGAAGAAAGTCGGGAAAGTAAAAAAGCTGGACAAGTGGGTGCCACAAGAATTAAAAGAAAATCAAAAAATCATCGTTTTAACGTGTGTTCTCTACTTTTGCATAATCAAGGCGACCCGTTTCGGGATCGAATTGTGACGTACGATGAAAAAATGGATCCTATACGACAACCGGCGACGTTCAGCTCAGTGGTTATATTTCAATGAGGCTCCAAAGCCTTTCCCGAAGCCAAAGTTACACAAAAAAAGTCATGGTAACTGTTTGGTAGTCCGTACATGGTTTAATCCAATACAGCGTGCTAAAACAAGGCGAAACAATTACAGCGGAAAAGTATTGTCAGCAAATTGACAAAATGCACTAGGAACTACAAAAAACGGCCGGCATTACTCAATAAAAAGGGGTCAATTCTTCTGCATGACAACGCTTGTCCACATGTTGCAAGAAAGACCATGCTGAAGTTAAACGAACTGGGATATGAAACTTTGCCTCGTCTATCGTACTCACCAGACCTTTCACTTAGAGACTATCACCTTTTCAAACATTTCAGCTAGTTCCTTCGCGAAAAATGCTTCAGAAACCAAGAAGATGTGAAAGAGCCTTGGACGACTTCATCGCCTTTAGAACTCCAGATTTTTATGCAACTGGAAAAAAAACTTCTTACCCGTTGACAACAGTGTGTTTAATGTTATGGTTTGTATTTTGACTAATAAAGTTAATTCTAAAGAAAGTTATGTTCATTTAAAGTTGAAGGTTAAAAAACGACATTTCTTTTGCATCAACCTAATAAACGAACTTTTAACAATCTCTATTAAAATAGTAATGCGGCAGTCTGAATGTAAGCAAAGAAAGTTTGGATTCATTAATAAAGTTTTTAGGTCTGAGAAAACATTCTTCACGGTTCTTTCAATGCTTCCTAACAGGTTAAATGTGTAAAAACAGGCTCAGTTCGTGTCTGGTCAATCTCATGACATTGGAAAAAGTTGAAGTTGACAAAACCCCGCTTTTTCTCTATCTACAGGACACTAAACATGAGTCTATGGAGTGGAAATTCACAAATGGTTGAGCGCAAAGAATTCGTAAGCATTAGCTTACCACGTGAAATCTCTCGTTTACGATTTTTTGTTATTTCCATATGTGTGGTGTCAATAGAGTTTGGTGATACGGATTTAAAATTAACTATGAATATTACAATGTCGTGCAATTCCAGAAACCCAGGAAGTCCAGAGGAAAATCCTGCAAATGCACTCTCTTTTTTGTCGAGGATAAAGAGAGTTGGTGCGATGATTCATACATGAAAATGAAGAAAGTAAAACGCTTAAAAAATATGTACAGAATTTTGGGTTCTATACTTAAAAAAATACCTATACCTATAAATACATTAGTTAAAAAATCCTATTTCATGTTCTTTTCTACTTTATTCATTGAATTTACTGAGTGCATACTTAAATAAGTACAAAAAATAATGAAACTTTTACAAGCACCGATGTAGACACATTATATATTCTTTATAAGATTTTAAAATTAAATAAATGTGTACGCATATAGGATTTTGCTAAATATTACTGAAAAATAATTTTGAAAGTTTAAAATATAAAAAACTCGAATTAATAAAAGAACCGATCTATTTTCCATTGAAATTTAATTCTATCAAAACTCAGCTTATATGGCGACAAAATCGCATTTGTACAAAGTGGCTCTTATCCTCCAGCAATTTCTTCCATAAATAACGAATTGAAAATCCCAAAAAATCATTATTTATCTTTCCTAAGGTAAATCCATAATCTTCGTTTGCTAATGAGAGCGAATTTCTAAATCTCTCTTTTCTTTGGAACTCAATTTCTGGTTTCGTGATTTTACTAATTATCTTCTTTTTTAAACTTTCAGGTTTTCAGTTTATTGTAAAAAATATTTTGTTACTATTAGGTTCTTGATCAAAAGACGTTGTCATTGACACAAAACTTTATTTCTACCACAATTTGAGTTTTTTTGAAACAAATATTTCCGAGGAACTTTTGCCATTTCTTTTTACACAAACCATTATAAGTAAGAATTGATATAAATATAAATATGGTTATTGTATTTTTTGTACAAATTAAAATTCTATACTTTTTTTAATAAAAAATTATAACGTGAATTAAAATTTGGTCACAAAGATATTGTTGCGTCTTTTATTAAATTTCAATTTTATTGTACCTTTAAATTTACCTGTTTCTCAATTAAATTTCCCAATTCTATACAGTAGCATTTTTCATTTCGTTTTTATAATAGTTTTAAAAATTACTTTGGATTTAATAAAATAATAATAATAATTTCGTTTAATTTAACAACTTTTAAATTATCCCTTTTTTACATAAGAAATAAAATTATATTTCCATTAATAATTAAGTTTTCCAAAATAAAATTAAAATCTCATTTTCAACAAAATTATATTTTGTTCCAATTACAATTTCCAAATTAAAATTATAATTACATTTTAAATTTACTTCGATTTAATCGTGTAAAATAAAAGTTGCAAAAAATAGTTTAGTTCATTTTCATTTCGCAAATAAAATATTAAACTTTATATTACTTTTGATTTTATTTCTTACATAAATTAATTTATTACATTAAATTTCTGAAAATCTTATTTTAACATATATATAACAATATTTTACGGAATGTAATTGTTTAATTATTAATTTGATAAGTTTTTAAATTCAAAAATTTTATGAACTCAACAACGCTCCCATATATTATTTTTTTCATAATAAATTGAAGGAGGTTAAAGATAATCAGAGAAAATATATTGGATGATTAAATCTTCTAGTTACATGTAACATTTCGGACAGAATTTATGAGATACCATATGCATATTTATTTAAAAATAAAGATTTACTAACCGATAAATGGAAAAACCTTTCATCAAACAGAAAGAGACAATTAATGAACATTGATGGAGTCACAAAAATTATATAAAATTTTACACTCTTTTAAGAAAGATCATTTGTACAATCATTTCAAAATTCTTCAAAATATAATATATTTAAAATCATTTCATTACAGTTTCTACGTTATATTAATTGAATCTTTGAGAGTTAGAATTTATATTTATTGTTAATTTAATCTTTAAATTAAATTCTTTTTAAAATTTTGTTCGTTTATTTTGATAGCAATTAAAACACGAAACTTTTTATTTCTGTTAAAAGCAAAATTTGTTTCTTTTTCTACAATTTCAGGGAAAAATAAATATTAAATTATTTGAATTTGAGAGCTTAATTGTTTATAAAAATCACTTTAGTTAAACTGCATTTCCTAAAGTCTTTTGCTTTGTAACTAATTAACTTTTTGTAACGATAATAAAGAACTTTTAAATATTTAATAATTTTGTTTTTGAACTTGACGAGAAAATTATTATATATTAAAAATATTTTAATCTTTTAATATGTTCTTTTATTTATATAAGGTTAATCTTTATCAATAATTTCTAAATAATAATAATAATAATGATCTTCATTATTCTTATACGACTTTTTCTTTTTCTTTGTCTTTTTATTGTTATTCCTCTGCTTCTTCTTCTTCTTTTTCTTTTTTTTATTATTTTATTTTTCAATTTAATGAATTAAATTTTTAAATAATATTTCCTTAAAAATTTAGTTTAATGTTTCATTTTAAAAAGTGATGAAATCTTTGTATTATTCTAAAGAAAGTATAATCTGTCTTACGAGACTGCAGAAAAATAAGATTTATAAACTGAGATAAACACTTATATTATAACAAAATGATGTTGTGAGGTGAGCTTATCTATTAAATCTTGGTTTTACATTTTTATACGTTGCATTTAATTGAATTTGATTAATTTATTTCTTCAATTTTATTAGATGCAAATATATATAACAGGGGATTTGGTCTTTTGCTTAATATGTTTATACTGATCCCTCGTGAATAAAGGTTTCGGATCTCTTCAACATAGGTTGAAAAAGGTTGAATGAACTTTCAATGAAATTATTTCTGAAGGATTTTAGGTGTTTTAAGAGGGTCGTGGTATGATAAACAAAATAACAATGCGAATGAATGTTACAAAAATCTATATTTAATAAAGTAAACGACACGTGTATTAAGAAATGCATTCAAATTTGAATATTTTTATAAAAATATGGATTTTAATTAAATATTTTATTTTCTATCTTTTTATTTTTTTCAGATATTATTATTCTGGACCATTTTCGATCGATTTTATGGAAGTGAAAGGAACAACAAGGTACACAATTGTGTTGAGAGTACGTATTTGCTGATAATAGAAGACTTCACTGAAAGATAACAAAATGTATATATATATATATATATATATATAATTTCAAATAAAAGTTTCAAACTTTATGAAGGAAAGATCAAAATTTTCTCTATCATTCATTTTGTTCCTTTCGTTAACTTAAATATTACAAATTTTTTTAAAATAAAGACTGCCGTTATCTTTTGTTTAGAACCCCCTTCTTGTCTAATGCTAAATGCTATGTCGGTACCAAAAATATTTTGTATCAATTTTCACCACCTTAACTTTGTTATCTGCATGCCTAATAGAACGTTAATTGTTTGCTGGAAGAAGTAATATTCAGATATTACAAGTTCTGAATTGTATGAAGATGAGGAATGACTTAAATGTTGCAAAGTCCTGGGCCTTCAATACAGTTTTACTACAATTTTGCTCTGAAGTAGTGTCGTGCAAGAGTGGCACTAACTTCCAATTGATCAAGGTAGGATAGTGCATTCGTAACACTTCATAAATTTAATTTATTTTAGCTATTTTAAATCAAAATTAACATCAGTTACATGATCTTTCATAAGCAGTTTAATGTAAAGTGCTTCCTCAAAAGATGCAAAATATATCAATCAAGAAAGTTTGAAGAATCGTTAAAATGATTCTTCTTTAATAAAAGACTTAGAGCCGAGTCATTATCATTGGACTGTTTAAACCGAACTCTGAAATTTCAAGATACTGAAATGACTTTGGGTTTTGTGACAAGCAAAAGACTTGGAGGTCTTCACTTTCTAGAGGTTACACTGAATTCTGCAAAGCACACCAGTGACCGCGGAACAGTTTTTGAGCTGGGGGCGGCTAATATCAGCAAGTCGTAAAGTTCGATAGACCTCTATCTAGAGAAGAGGAAGGGCAATTGTAGAAACCACCGCTGTTTGTATTTTATGGATCGTTTTTTGGCCAAACCTTTTTTAAATGATG
>MQRK01241276.1:20767-32200 GCA_001938485.1 Girardia tigrina | reverse complement strand
CGAATCAATTTAATTTATAATTAGCGCAAAACAATTGTTTATAACGTTTTTGGATAAAAATAAATATTAATCAGTCAAAATTTGTGATCTTTTATCTTCAATATCGATTTGAGTCGTGTATGATCGAAAAAGATAAATTGAATAAAGAAGATATTCGAACCGATTATGAGAAATATAAAATAATCGCAAAATTATCGTTCGATTTATACATCGATTACGAATACTGCAGAGAGTTTTCGATCAAGAATCAATCAGAATTCCAAAATTGTTCTGAACAATTTAGAAGTCTCGCATACGAATTGAAAGAAAGTGATAAATGGGTATGTGTGCAGAGACCGAATATTGATGCAATTATCGATCAGATATTCTTGAGTCATTTGTGTCGATCGATTGTATCGAAATGTAAATACTGTGATTCAATCACTCTTGATGATCAGTCGATATGTGATAATTGTTTGAATATATCCAATGAAAAGAAAGTAAAGACGACTATTGAATGTGAAATATACGGTGCTGAAGGGAGATACAGAGAAAAATGCTGTTCGATCTGCAGTAATCTGTTTGATGATATAGCCGAAATCTCTTCAAGATCACAAAATAAAAATAGAAGGTCAAAAGATATAAAATTTAAGAACGTRTTCATCTGTGACGTCTTTCAGGGCGGCCATTCTGGAGTTATAAAATGTAAGATTAACATTTTAAATATACCCCCCCCCCGACCGGATGATTGCTCCTCGTTGCCCGTGCGCTGCGGCCACAAAATCGCGGCGCCCGCTCTTGTACCATCAACCTTTATGTCTTAAATAGAATATATTGTGAACAAACGCGAATAAAATTGGCCAATTAAATAAGTGTTTAGACAGCCTCAAGGCGTCATGGAGCGATGTTCCCTTTGCGCGAGGCGCTTCAACAGTTATTCTTCATCATAAAAATGAATACTTAGATGCATTATAATTAATCGAAATTGTATTTACGAAACAATACTCATTTGAACTCAACGGCCAATAATAACACTAGTCGAGCACAACTGGCTATTCTCAATCGTCCAAGATTTGCAATTAGGGGGCCCCATGCATGCATAATCATCCGTATCAACCACCATTAAATAATCTTCAAGGGACCAACAAAGTAAACGAAATTATCATTGAATTGATTTGTCACTGAATAGACAAAACACAGATGTTGTTATTATACCCCAGAATAATTCCTGCTATTTGTCACTAACATACAACGTAGCAGATTAAGTTAAATAAATACGAATAATTTATTAATTCGCAATTATTAAATCCCAAACTTCATAACATTACAGAAAGCAAAGACATCGCCCATCAGATTTGAAAATTGAATGTTCGTCATAAAAAAAATATTAAAACAATTAAAAAAGATTTATTTAGCGTAAAAGCTTATGAAAAATTACATATCTGGTCAAAATTTAAGCTTGCCACCTGATAAACTCATGGCGTAATTAGGAAAATTGTGTTTCTTTACTGTCTACAGACTTGCACGCTACTGTATGTCTCGAAATTAATAAAGGTTCCCCTAGTGTCATAGTTATAGACCTTATAATTCGAAAACTTTTCGCTATTTATTCTAAAATTTCTGACTGGTGAAATATGTGACTATCGTCTCAACTGTTGAGCTGTTTCAATTTGTGTCAGCTGTTTAAGAAACATGGCGAAAAGTTTATTGATAACATCATCATGGAAGATGAAATATTCCAATAAGTCTGTATATTCCAGAAAGCAAATGTGGTTCTGCTGAATGGAGACTCTCTAAAGAATGTGCACCACACAAAATCAATATAGAACCTCTCAGGGTTAATCAATGCTGACAGTGTTTTGAGACCACCATGGAATAATTAGAATCGATTTCTTTGATAAAAGAATGACAAAGAATGAATGGTATTATTCTGAGTTACGCTACCAAGTTCGAAAGCTACAACGAAAATCAAAATCAACGAAAAACGAAATCAACAAAAATATCTCTTTGATCCTCTATGACAATGTTGTCATCAACACTTGCTTCATATCAACAGCCAAAGTGAGAGAATCTTGGACCTTGAGCAGTTGCTGCATACACTATACTGTTCGGATCAGATTCAGTGAAATTGCACTTTTATCACTCTCTAGAGGAGTCATAAGGATAGAGCTTTCGCTACTGCATTAGATCTGAAAAGTTTTGCCCGTCTTCGAATTACTTCGAAAATGCATTTGAGGACCTCATTTTAATTTTAAGTTTCATTCATATTTTTTAATTTAATCAACTTTTATTTTTATAAAAAAATCTTAAGCCAATTAAAGTTTATTAATTTCGACGGTTTAACCGTCATCGTCAGAACGAATGATTTTTCAAACGAAATTTACTCATATAGTGCAGTTAATGATTATGCAATCAATACGTAATCAGTACGTCATTTAAAAACTCTCAACAAAGTTGTAGAGAATGCAGTTTGAACGTTAATTTTAGGATCCAAAGATCTTATATATGACGCTTCACACGAATCACTCTCTCCCAATAATTTTTAAATTGAGTGCACAGAATTTTAAAGTGTTGTGAATTTATATCTCCTTTACATTGTCTTCTATGTCCTGCAATGTTACTTCCACCTTCATTGCGACTGTGTTCCTGGAATCTCTTACAGAGATGACGTGAAGTCTCTCCAATGTATGTGGCGTTACACCAATTACATGTATATTGGTAAATGAGATCCGACCACAATCCTAATGGCGTTGGAGATTTATTGCCGAACATGCTTTCAATTTTCTGGGTACACTTTGTTTTACACTTACACTTCTGGGATGTTAGTTTTACATTTATTGCATTATCTAACGCTTTCAAAATAGAATTTTTAAATATTTTAAACCCCTCTGAATATGGTACAGTTAACACAACCAATTTCCAAACTTTTATCATTATTGCTGCAAGATTGTTCTTGATCTTGAACATTTAAAATTTTAGTATTATTTTTTTGTCAATTAATTTATCAATAGTTTGCTTTGTTAATTTCTCCACGAATATCCGTATTCATATAATAATTTGTTTAATTTATTAAGGCTGTCATTACATTCTTTATATGCAGATGAAAGAGCCCATGAGCGAAAAATAAGACCTTTAATCATATTACGACTATATTTGGATTCACAGAAACTGATCGATGTTGTATACAACCCCGTGTCAGTTTTCTTTCTGTAAATCTCCGTCTCATAACGTCCGTTTTTTCTCTAAATTAATAAATCAAGAAAGGGCAATTTCTTATCTTGTTCTTTCTCCATAGCAAACTTTACATCTGAATGCAAAGAATTCATATAATTTAAAAATGGAGAAATATCTGTTTCATTTTGAAAAATCAAAATATATCATCAACATAGCGTTTATACGTTAGAGGTTTCCGACCGACAAAAGAATCGATTTTATCTTCAATACTCGAAATTTATAAATTTATATCTTTTTATATTTATTATTCATTTTATTTATCACTTGTTTGACCGAAGATTCCTGCGACAACTCGAGGTAGACTTTGAACCAAGCTGGGTCTGTCTGGAGAGCCAGCTCGAGTGGATTCTTCAGTCGATCCGCAAGCTTAGTGTTAGTCAGTTCTCCACCCAGCTCAGTTATCAATCCAGGCTAGATAGTAAGCACACCTCATTATTACACATTTTCTGTGTTGATCATTATATAATAATATAAAATAATAATAAAATAAAAATGGATATAAATTACGGTGCAGTGCGATAATATATATAATATTTGACTAAAAAGTGTGTTAATTTGTTTGTTTTAGTGTGTTACTCCCGGGATAAATTTCCCGGGAAATGCTTGGTTTTAGATTTCCCGAATCCAGGGAATTTTAAAATTTTTCCCGGGACTTTCAATGTGATGTTAAAATATTTGAAATTTGAATTTAATTATATTTAATTTTAGTTAGTAATTTATCAGGTATTTAATTGTACAGTAAAGTAAATATGTATAATTACATGAGTTTACAAGGGATATACTAAAAAAATACAAGTGATAAAAAGTTTGTTTGAATATTCAGAATTTGTGAATTTTAAAAATCTATTTGGTATGGGGCTCGTTCGCATAATACGTAACGCGAAAAAATCATTTTATAGACCTGGAGTTTTTTTTCCGCAGTCAATTTAAAAAAATTAAATAAATGCCCTTTTGTACTTATTTAAACAAATTTCATTAGTACTACTATTAGGGTTTTTCATTTTATTTCATCGAAAAAACGAAACAATATTAAAGAAATAAATATTTTATATATAGTTGGAGAATTAATTTCAAAAGNTTTTCGAATAACTTTAAATTAGGTGACTTTTTATTTGGTATTGAATTGACAGAAAAATTTAAAGTGTAGCCATCCTAAATATGACACTTATCTAAAAGTCTTCCAAGTGCCATGAATATGAGTTAAATGTTATGTAACAAAATCTCGGCCCCCCCTCTCCCTATAACAAAACGTAACAAAATCTTTGACCCCTCCCCACTTTTGCGTTACGTAATATGCGAGCAAGCCCATGATTAAAGAACCGAAAATAAAAGATTAAAAGAGGTAATAGAAGGATCAAAAAAGAACTGTTTATCCACTCCCACTACTTACACTATGAACTTCAACCAAATATTGAGGAAAGAAATGTTATTATTTGAAGGGTCTGGTAAAATGATACTAAATTTAGAAAATTTATTTAATGCACTTAATTTATTCAACCGACATCTACGGAGAGCGAACGAGTGTTTTCTACTTTATCATATTTTTGTTCCAAAAAACGATCAAATTTATCTGACAAGTCAATTAATGCATTATGTTTCCTTAAAACATTTTATTAGACATAATAAAAAAATAAAATATATTTCAATTTGCTTTGTTAATAATTATTTTGATTTAAATGAAACTTATGTGATTTATTTTGATGTGATTCAAACGGATTTGAAATACATAAATATATTATTATTTATATTTTTATTAAATTTTGCCAAATAAAACTTCAATAAACATATATAAATTATTTGTGTGCTCATCTTAAGTAATTAAAACCAAACATCATGAATCCCGGGAGTCAAAAATTGTCGAAAAAAGTAACACACTAGTTTGTTTGTTTGTCGGTCACGCATTTCAATGCGAAATTGCGAAGGAACCGAAGTAAAGTCACTTAAGGACATGATCAATCTGTATAGCTCACATCAATACAATTTTGTCAATACAGCGCCTTCACTGAAATAAGCCGATGAAATCGATCGAAAACCATGCAAGTCGTTCAATGGTTAAATTAACACCGATCTCGAATAATGACGATTTTGTTGATTCCTACACTGAATTTCGTTAGAATGTTTTGTGAAAATATCAATAAAATACTAATTTATTTGATAACTGACGATTTTTATCACTTATTTACTAATTATATTGTTGAAAATCAATTTAGGTTTATTGGGTTCTTGATCAAAAGACGTTGTCATTAACACAAAACTTTATTTCTACCACAACTTGAGTTTTTTTAAACAAATATTTTTGAGGAACTTTTGCACTTTCTTTTTACACAAACCATTATAAAAACTTCCAGATTGTTTTCAAAGCCGAAACATATCGGCTTCCGGGCGTCTTTCAGCGAAGGCGCTGTATTGACAAAATTGTATTGATTCGGGCTATACAGATTGATCATGTCCTTAAGTGGCTTTACTTCGGTTCCTTCGCAATTTCACATTGAAATGCGTGACCGACAAACAAACAAACAAAAAATAGTTTACTTTCATTTCACAAATAAAAAATTAAAATCGCATTTTTCATTTAAGTCGATTTAATTGTTTTACAATTATTTTTTGATTCCAATTACAATTTCCAAAAACAAAATTATAATTTTTTTACACAAACCATTATAAATAAGAATTGATATAAATATATTTGTGTGCTTTTAAAATCGCAATTTCGTTAAATTTAACAATATGATTATTATATTTTTTACGAATTAAAATTCTAAACTTTTTTTAATAAAAAATTATAACGTGAATTAAAATTTTGCCACAAAGATTTTGTTGCGTCTTTTATTAAATTTCAATTTAATTGTACATTTAAATTTACCGATTTCTCAATTAAATTTCTCAATTCTATACAATAGCATTTTTCATTTCGATTTCATAATAGATTTAATAAAATAATATTTTGAAAATAGAATTTAAAATCGCAATTTCGTTTAATTTAACAATTTTTAAATTACCCCTTTTTTACAAAAATAAAATTATATTTCCATTAATAATTATGTTTTCCAAAATAAAATTAAAATCGCATTTTTCATTTAAGTCGATTTAATTGTTTTACAATTATTTTTTTTATTCCAATTACAATTTCCAAAAACAAAATTATAATTACATTTTTAATTTACTTCGATTTAAAAGTTACAAAAAATAGTTTAGTTTACTTTCATTTCGCAAATAAAAATATTAAACTTTATATTACTTTTGATTTTATTTAAATTAAATATTTTCATCAAATTTGAAATTAACTAATTTACTTTATAAATAAATCGTTGTATAAATCTTTTAATAAACCTACCGTAAAATTTATTTTATTTCTTACATAAATTAATTTTTACATTAAATTTCTGAAAATCTTATTTTAACAAATCTATAACAATATTTTACGGAATGTAATTCTTTAATTAATAATTTGATAAGATTGTAAATTCAAAAATTTTATGAACTCAACCACGCTCCCAACAAGGTTAAATTTGCAAAATTTCGTTATCATCTGATTCACGGTTTTTCGGTCAAGTTGTTATGATCATATATATGCTGATAGAATGAGAAATAGTGAAGGAACAGTGAGTGAATCCTCGTAAAGTTGAGTTAACTCTGCATAGTCCACATCGAGACGATTCTGTCTGTACAGCGCCTTTTATGACGCGGACTCAATTGACTGACTGTTAAATCAACAAAGAATTCGAAACAATAAATAATAAATTACTAGAAAAAACCCGTCATATATGACGGGGGAGCTGAATTTTCAACTTTGAAAGTTTCTGTTTTAATTTTTAAATCGTAATTATTATAATTTATTATTTATTGTTTCGAATTCTGTGTTGATTTAACAGTCAGTCAGTTAAATCGGCTCCCAGAGCCTTTCGGCAAAGGAGCTGTACAGATAGAACCGTTTCGATCCGGACTATGCAGAACTATCTCAACTCTACGCGTATTCACTCACTGTTCCTCAAATATTTCTCATTTTATCAGTACATATATGATCACAGTAAAATTTGAGCTTGACCGACAAACCGTGATTCAGATGATAACGAAATTTTTCAAACTAAACCTAAATTGATTTTTAGAAATATAATTAGTAAATAAGCGATGGAAATCGTCATTTATCAAATAAATTAGTATTTTATTAATATCTTCATAAAAATGTTCACAAAATTCCGTGTAGGAATAATCCAAATCGTCATTATTCGAGATCGGTGTTAATTTAACAATTGAACGACTTGTACGATTTTCGATCGATTTCATCGACTTCCAGATTGTTTTCAAGTGTTTAGTACTTGTAAATTCTATATACAGAAATTTTCAAAAATAATCACTGAAATATAAAATTAAATTAAATTGTTATTTAAAACTGTAGAGAAGATTAAATGATTATTTATTGTAAATTATACATGCATCATTCAAAAATTAAAAGTAAATATTCAAATTTCAATATGATTAATTTATCACAATTCAAGTAAACGAGTTATCCTGAGTCGAATAAATATAGTATTTTAAGAGACATTTGTTTGTCCCAGTTTAAGGTTCTTAGAGTTCATATAATTTATATTTGCTGTAATATTATAAGTTATTTTTTATGAATATTTAAAGTAAATTTTCGTCCTCAAAACAGGGTCTGTATCCTCCTCATCCTCCGCAATTTCCTCGTCGGCTTCTTCCCAAAATTCTGTGCGTCATCCGACAGTTCAACTAGTACATCAACTCAACCACCTTCTCTCTGACACTCTCAATGAGTTCTGGCATTTGGCATGTTACTATCTCGAAATTGTCGAGGTTTTTATTCTTTTTTCATTTATTTTTATTCATTTACTCGATAAATTTTATTTATGTGATCACCATAAATATTTATTATATTTTATTTGATCATTTTGTTCCTTTGGCTACTTCGAGTACAGTTCTAAAGTTATCGTTATTCTGAAAGTGTCGTCAAATATTTCCATGTTGTTTTGTGGAGGGTAACACGAAATACTTGAAAATTAAAGTGATATGTAGAGCAATAAGTAAAATGGTACCAAATTCAACTTTTACCACTTTAAATGTACAGGGTTTTTCCAATAAGAGGTGTTATTTTGATATTCAAAGAAAATCCATTTTTATAAGATAAATGATCGCATATTTATTATATTATAGTGAGGAAGGTATGTAGTTATCATATATATTATTCAATCTATCTATATATATATATATACAGTGCTGGAAAAAAGTCTTTTGACAGTGCACTTTTTTTGCGATTTTTAGTGAAAATGTATTACCAAAAACAGTTTTTGAACCCATTTTTTAATACAACCTTATAAACGTATATTTTATCTATTTTAAGTAAAGAATTAATAGAGTGAGATTTTTTATTTAAGGATATTATGTGAGCATACATAATGCTTACGTAATAATATTTATGCATGGCCATGTATACACATGTGAATATGTTCTTATATGTACAGTGCATGCAAAATAACCTAAGTCACTTGTATTGCATGTGATGCATTATCCTTCTTTCTTCCACATCAACCAATCAAATCGCGAATTTTTTTCGCTATGCATGGAAAACAAGTTGACCAAGAGATTCAAGGTGCCATTATAGCTTTACACTGCAATACAAGTCTATCAACAAGAGAAATTACAGCTCAGTATGGTATTTCCAATCAATCTGTTGTCAATATAATCAAAAGATATGAATCCGAAGGCAATACTTCAATTAAAACAAGATCAGGCAGGCCTAAAGCAACCCCGTCCCGAGTTGATGCATTAATAAGAAGGCAAGCAGTAAAGAATCCCCTTATTACTTCTTCCCAAATCAAGCCAATCTGGCAGTGTAGTGAAGCAATGTTACTACACGTACAATAATAAATCGCCTGTGCAAGGAATTCAAAATGCCAGCCCGTACAGCTGTGAAAAAACCAATCATTACAAGTGCAATAAGAAAGAAGTGATTACAATTTTGTGAAAAATACAAGAATTATACGATTGAACAATGGAAAAAGGTCATGTTCAGTGATGAAAGCTCATTCCAAATCAACAATTGCCCCAATCAGACAGTTCGAAGACCAGTTGGCTCATCACCAGTGAACCCAAGGTACACAAAGCAAGCATCCAGCTTCTGTCATGGTTTGGGACTGTTTTTCCCACAATGGCCAAGGGGGGCTTACACTACTGAATTCGAATCAAAGACTCAATACTGATGGTTATATCAAGATTTCAGAAGAGAAGTTAGCTCATTTTATATGCATCCATGGTTGTACAATTTTCCAGCAAGGTAGTGCCCCTTGCCATTGTTCAAAAAAGGCGCTGAAATGGTTTCAGGACAACAACATTGAGCTGCTTGACTGGCCATCCAACAGCGCAGACCTGAATCCAATTGAACATCTGTGGTCCAACATGAAGAGGAAACTCAGTGAGATCGAAATAACATCTATAAGTCAATTAAAAGAGGAAATCAAACGGGTATTGTACCTAGAAACCACTGCAGAGGAGTGCCAGAAACTTGCTGAAAGCATGCCACGCTGTATCGAAGCCGTTATCCGAAACAGAGGGTACCCAACCAAATATTGAACTCCATTGGCTTAAACTATGATCCTTTAACTCATTTTATCAATTCCTGTTACTATTTTATTCATTTTATGCCATATTATCCTGATTAACTTTTAGCTTCATATTTTATTGTTTTAAATAAAAGTGTATCATTCAATGATTTCTCTCTTGGTTGAAATTAAAAAATCCTGGTATTAATTCTTTACTTAAAATAGATACAATATACGTTTATAAGGTTGTATTAAAAATGGGTTGAAAAACTGTTTTTGGTAATATATTTTCCCTAAAAATCGCAAAAAAAGTGCACTGTCAAAAGATTTTTTTCCAGCACTGTATATATAAGGATATCGCCAAATAGTATCACTGATACTATTTAAATAGTATCAATAAAATCTTTTTAAGTTGGTGATACTATTTGGTGCTTTCAATTCCCATTAACAAAAATATCACAATATGAATAAAAAAAGAAAACAAATATCAAAAATACTTTATTCATTAATGACATCCAAACATTCTACATCATCATTATCATCTAAATCAGAGGTGTCAAAGTGGCGGCCCGTGGGCCACTTACAACCCTCTGAGGCAAATCGTGATGCCCGCGTCAGAAGTCTCACAAATCTAAATAGAACTACGAACAGTGTACTTTTACATAACAGTGACTAAATTTTCACTAAAAATATAAACAGCTAGTGTTATTATAGTACTGTAACATGGTTTCTTTTATAATAAATGTTTTTTGAATAAATATTTTCTTTTATACTTAGTTAAACAGTTTTTTCTGTGTTTGATAATGAACTTGACATTTCCATTGTGGCCCACCGTTGCATTTCTGTTGTATCAAGTGACCCGCACAGCAAAAACCTTTGACACCACTGATCTAAACAGTCTACATCCTGATCATCTACATCTTCCTCGGAAATAGGCTCATAGGGAAATTTTTCAATCTGGTTTGAAACAGCCAAGCCTCGCAAAACTTTCTACCATACACATCATGCTTTGCTATATGCCAATCGTCAGGGTTCGAACTAAATCCTGATGATAATATTGAGTTTTGTATTGCTTCGGTTTTCAATTCATTCAAAGATTCTCCGACCTATGAATTAACCAATTCTTTAAATAGGGATACTAATAGGGTCGTGATACTACTTAAAAAGTATCACTAAAAATTTTTTAAATTGGTGTTATTATTTGGGTCGTGATACTAATTTATATATATATATATATATATATATATATATATAATGCCTAATTCGTGTATTAGCCAAAATATTTTGCCGAATTCATGAACTAGTCATTTTTTCCGATTTCAAAATTTATATGAGAAAATATTAATTTAATATGACAAAAATATCAATTTATCATTAAAAATTATCAATTTAATTTGAAAAAAATAAATTAAATATGAAAAAATCTTAATTTATTATGCATAATAGATTACAAAAGTTAAATTTTTATTCATAGTTATTTAAACTTCATGCTTGGTGGTAAGTGGAATTACAAACGTTTGTATTTTAAAAGCATTTTTCATATCAAATTGATTTTTTTCTATTAAAAACATAATTTTATTATTAAATCGATAATTTTTCATATTACATTGATTTTTTTCGTATAAAAACATAATTTTCATATTGAATCGATATTTTTCATATTAGA